>JARJCV010000197.1:0-85966 GCA_029281435.1 Mycena haematopus | reverse complement strand
GGATCGTTCACATGCTCTTCGAACAGTGCCTGTGTGTTTGCGAAGGAAGCCAAGTAAGTTTTCGTTCTGCATTGTAGAAGATGGCCTCTGAATTACTTTCGCGTAATCAGTGTGACGTGAGTTATTTTATCTCTGGTCCTGTACTATAAACGCTCACGGCTGTTCAGCAGGTCATTGACAAAGCCTAGTTCAAATTTCCGCGGCAGTTGCTTCGTTGGAATTTCCAGAGATGTGTAACAGTACGCAGTATGCGGGTTTCGAAAAATTGGATATGATTTGAGTGTCGAAATTTGCAGCGTAAGATATCTGGCTCTGTAGAGAAGTGATTTGGGAAGTTCAACATTTTAGCCGAATGGGGAATGTTCAATGCAAACACGCGAAATGACGTAATCGTACATGAGGATGTCACGTGGACGTGCTTGACGGACCGTCTTGTTGCCGTCTTGTACTACTTAGTAGGTGTCTGCGGCTTTTGGTTTGCGTAGAGGGAGGTGCATTTCTTTTCATTGATGTGCAGAAGTCCGCCAGATGGGTGTCGTCTTTTTTGGGCGTGCGCCGTGCCGATAATAGTGTTCCCAAAGTTCGGTTCGGTTCAGGTTCGGGCCACTTTTGCCTGAACCTTGAACCTGAACCTGGGGTTCGGTTCGATGAACCTCTGAAAATTCTGGAACCTGAACCTGAACCTAAGTTCGGAGTTCAAACTCCGAACCGAACCTGATTTTTTTTCAAGGCCCCAAATACAAAATTGAGGTGAAGGAAATACATTTACTACTCTTTTACAGCTTCCCTCACACTGTGAGCATCACAGAATTTCCATCTATTTATGATATTTGGCTGAATCAGTAGACTTAATTTCATACCATATCTGCGCGGCCACCTGTTAGGGAGGTCAAAAACACTACAAAGGTTGCTCCTGAGCATCCATGAGACACTCTGAAGATCCAAGTAATGATTTGTATCAAAAATATGATGAAAAGTTGTCAGGAATTGACCGAAGAACCTTGTTTTCTGGTGAAGTTCATTCGGGGTTCAAGACGGTTCTGAGAGGTTCAGCCTTGCCCGAACCTTGAACTGAACTTTGGGTTCAGGTTCGGGCATTTCTTGAACCTGAACCTGAACTTCGCGTTCAGTTCAGTCCGGTTCGGGTTCGAACCGATTTCTCGAACCGAACTTTGGGAACACTAGCCGATAATCGTTCCTTGAATTTTGCATTTGAAGGTCCGGTTGGGTTGGACGCTCCAGGCCGCATGAGGCCGCATGAGTATGCCTTGGGATGGGTGGACATTTGGTATACAGTATGATCCGAGTTGGTTGAACCATATATTCGAAACATATTCGTCTTAAGTTCCCAGGGTCCCGACATCAACGGTTCCGGAACGAGCAATACTTAGTCCTGAAAGCTACGCTCGAAGCGCGTGATGCCCTTTGACACCAAGTCGAGAGATATTTGCGCCGCTTGGTGGGTTCTGTCCGCTGAACCCACCACCTGGTGTACATTAATATGATATTAAATATCGAGAAGGATTGTCGATGCGGCCAAGGAGGTTGGGGTCTCACGAAAATATATTAGCCCTGAGTGTGGAAGTAATATTTACGGTCGACCGGGAATCCGATATTGTACACCAATACCCGTTCCAAACCCTGACTTGATGGCTCTGAAGCACTATGGAGGAGTTAACGGAGACCGAGGCAAAGACGCGGATTGTATATGATAGCTAGAGGATTGTATTGCTAGAAGCAGCGATACGGTGAACATGCATTTGACATGTACATTGAGACCGGTCTCAATGTCTTCGAACTTCAAGGACGTGCAAGCACCCCCGATAATACCTTTGAAGGCTAGATCCCAAAACACCCCAATCGGCCGATTTTTGTCCGAACCGATTTTGGGCGGATTGCCCAATTTTTGTCCGAACGGGACCTAGCCTAAGATGCCGTAAGTCGCCAAAAAGGGAAATTTTGGGTCTAAGGAGCGAAAAAAGCCCAAAAATTGTTTCTGCCTCAGTTTTGTGTTCTTTTAGGCATACTTCCGTGGAATTTCTACATGCAAATAAAATCTCACCCGAATTTTGGCTTCCAAAGGTAGGCTTATCCACCCCAAAAGCAGTGATTTTTGTCCGAACAGGATCTAGGTAGGTGCGGTCAGACCCCTCTTTTTTGTCCGAACGGGACCTAGGTTTTGGCCCTCAAATGGCCAAAATTTGTCCGAACCGGGATCTGGCCTCCCAAGGTATTATCAGGGGTCCTGACGTGCACGTCTTCTGGCATGCTGTCTATCACAGGAATCAGACTGGGAGTCGTGGGACAAGAGTTGCCTACTTACACGCTACTCGTTGAATGGCCGCTACTGTATGACAGGCATTGCCAGTGGGCGGGCCAACGTACTCGCGATAGGCGAAGTGCGGGGAGATAAATCAGCTAAGTAGCTGTGGCGTGCGTGTAAAATCCGTCATGAATGAAGTGCACACTGACAGCGACATTGGTTCAATGACAAAATTCCGAGCAAACCCGATCTCCGGAAGATACACATGAATCACATGGGTTTACTTACCTGCTATACGCTCAAGCGAAGCGAGACGCTGTCCTGTATCGAATGAAGTCCTACAAGCGTGCACATACCTGAAGATTCTTCCCTGTGTAAATATATAAATTTATAGTATAGATAGAGAGTATTATTCTATAGCGGAAGTGAATATTTGTGGATGTATATATGAAGCAACGTACCCGCGGTATGGCAGGGACTGAATCTTGCAACAAATGCAATCCAAGTTCACGGTTGGAATCTAACTGCACAGCGAGGGCATCCACTTAGGATTCCGTAAGTGGGATACGCAGATGCAAATGATGCCCAGCGAAATGATGCCCAAACGATGAGCGGGATCGTCCGAACGTCGGCTCGAACGGACGAAAATCACAGTGAAACGACGAGTTTGACAGGTTTCTGGCACCCGGAGAGAGACCGAGCATTTGACTCTGAGGCAGAATGAGATCAGCCAGATGCCCAAGTCAAGTCGTGAAGCGAGCTCAGACTGAGACGAACAAGGGCGACGGGCTCCACCTGTCAAGAGAAAGACATGAGGCAAGCCTCCGGGTCTTTAACGTCCACAACGATCCACGGATGACGAAAGAAAGGCCTGACCGCGGGCGAAGGGCCCGATGTTGAGACTCGGAGTGTCGATGAAGGTGATTACGAGGTGATCCAAAATCGCACTTGAGGACGTCCGGACAAGATAAGGCATGATTGCTCATCGCACGAGCCGGCCTTCCGACGCCATTGTCAAAGTTGAAAGAGTCAAAGATTGTCAATCTGGTCAGTCTCCTTGACAGCCAAGCAAGACAAGCAAGGACGCTATTTTAGGCAGTCAGAGGTGGGTGACGGATTAAACTGAATGCCGTAGCTGCGAAAAGCTGCTAGAACGAGGAGCCTTCCCGACACAACCACCACACTGTAGCCACATAAGAAAATCTTGAGAATTGAAGCCTCTTCAATCTTGAGGGTCGAACACTACTGGTCGAATTTAGAAACACCGACAGCCTGAGAGAAAGACTTGGGATTGCTGCGATCAGTTCAAAGTCCATCATGATTCGGCTCCGCCAAGGGAGGTAAGGTTCAGAGACTCGGAACTTAGAAGTATCCCTAGACGGCAAGAATGAGAACTTGAAAGACATTGAGAGGAAGAAATGACAAGAATTTGTGTCTATTGACGACACGTGAACTCAACGTGGTTTTTCTCTTCACAATCACCACCTGGCTTGACCTGGACCATGTCCGTTGAAACTCTCTGAGTCAACACTACAGTACAAGTCTACACCTGTCTACACCCATGCATCGAGACTGGTCCCATTTCGATTGACCTATTGCGCTTTATTCCGATTTACAGGACCATCCGTGAAGTTCTCCCCACATGAATGATGACTGGCCACCGTGATCCATTTCGACCAAGCTTCTGCTGCTCCCCTCCCTTCTGCCTCCTTCAGAAGGAGTCCTGCCAGTGCTCTCCTCGCGTGCACGCAGATCCGATTCAGATCTCGTGTGCTGCCCAAGCGACGTCGAATCGAGGCTGTACCCCGTTGGGCCGTTTCATAATTTTCTATTTGGGATTTACTCCATCAGGAAACGCGCACCTCAACGGGAATAAGACCTTGCTGAGGGCCACGACACTAGTCAACATGACACCTTAACTGCCTTGTCTTTGCATTCTTTTCCCTCGTACTTTGCTGCCTCAAAACCGGCCATGATCGTCTCATACACACCACAACCGCTGGTTTTTGAGCCAGTTACGATGTCCAAACCCTTCTTCAAAAGGGAGAAGACGGACCCCGATGCTTTGGGGACTGACGAAAGTACCCGCAGCCCATCCCGTGCAGCCTCATTTTATGGCGATGGCCTGCGGCCTCACGACTTACCACCTCGGGGTGCATCTCCCGCGGCCTCATTCTACTCACAATCCTCTTCATCCTCGCCATCTCTCAAATCTGTTTCTTCGTCTGGGTCGAATCGACCGCTCCCCGGCGCTTCCACCTTCCACCGGCTGGCTTGCTCGGTCGCCGCGTACGCCGCCATCGCTGACCATCGTGGCACCAGCTGCTTCGGAATTCGCCTCCCCGCCCGAGACGCCAGTCGAGGTGCCGGCAGCCGAGCTACGTAGAAGGCAATTGGAGAAGGCGACGCGGATCCTGGGCGAATCAGTCCCGCTGGAGCTAGTCTTCCAGTCTGGTCATCCCCTCATAAAAGCCTTCCCTTCCCCCCCACCCCGACTCTCGACGGATGGCCCACGACCAGAGCAGAAGCCGAGGGAGATGAAGACGGAACAGCGGCCAAAAAAGCTTGTGCGCAGAGCTAGCCTTTCGCTGTCCACATTGACCGCGAAGTTCCGGACTGCGCCTTCCTCGAGGAAACCATTCGCGCGATTCGTCACAGGAATCCCAGTCCTCGTCATCGTGCGACAGTCAGCAGCCGCTCCACTCGCCCGCATCGTCTGTATTTAACCGCACCCTGCCTCGGCGGCGCTCGGTCGTCCTAGGATCCCCCATCCTGTTCTCATTTCCTCGACGCTCGCCCACGCGCGCCCAGGTGCTGCCGCCCCTGCACCCTCCACTGGACGACGACCTTGTCATCGACATCCGTAGCCCTGATCCCTCCATATACGGGCGCGACGGCGACGAGGCGACGCCCATCTGCGAGACACCCTCGCCCCTCACGCAATCACACTTCCACTCATCTTCAGAAGTCCTCCCGCGCATCGTGCCCATGCCCACGCACGCGCACACGGACTCGCAGCTCGTCTTCTCTCGCCCCGAGACGCCGTTCGCAGACTACGGTCCGTCCACAACGCCGTACGCAGAACGCACGCGTCCCACCACACCATTCGCAGACTATGCTCCGGCTACAACACCGCACGCACGTCCCACCACGCCCTTCGATGATCATCTCGAGCCTGAGGACGAGCCTACAATCACGAGTGCGATGTTTCTCTCCCCAGGTACTACGCGCAAGGAGCGGGGCAAGGCTGGAGCGGCGAGTGGAATCAGCGTGACATGCAGCATGTCATCCACAAGCTGCGTTCGCTCAAGTGAGCCAGGCTAGCGCACCGTGGCCTGCAGCCTGCCGCACGCCACCCAAACCCAACTGGGGATAAGGCGTCTATTACCGCGTCGCGTTAACGACGGTGCTGGCTCCCCATCGACCTCGACACCTACGTTGCGCACTGTATATTTTTGGCCCATCTGCTGCCATCATACGACGTGTATTAATCCTGCCAGCCGCTGCGCGGTAACCTCATCGTAATATAAGCCCGTACGCATTCGAGTTGCTTAATTATACTCTCCTTTGCATACACTCTCTAATGTAACAACAGTAACGCAGTATTATTGTAATTGTGTCCTTTCTGGCTGAATGGTGAAGATCGAGAGGCGATTCAAGCTTGATCAGGTTTTGGAAGGTTCTAGCGATGGGTTCGTGCCGGCGCTAGTAGGTGCTTCCTTCCTTCCTCATTTTCGGAACTAGAGCGCATCGCATCGCTCATAGTACAAGCTACGAGATACGTTCTCGTCATGCGCCTCAATGCACGCAACGTGCAGTCCTTCCTAGTCTTTCCCACCTGGGCGCAAGTGAAGGAAGTTGATCGGGAATCGCTGTTGATGTACAGCGGGCCACGAAGTACTGTAGCGCCTTCAATAACTTGAAGCGCATGCCCACAGCGCTGTCGATTTGATTCGCGGGGCCTTTTTTCTCCCGAACCTGCAGTTCTTCATGTTCACTGGCCGCTCAACGTTGCCGAAACTTCCGAGATGGTATGTTTCTCAATGAATTACAGTAATTCACAGGACGTAGTAAGCAGTAGTAAGCCTGTTCGTAATACTATCGGATTGTGGGCGTCGGGAACTCATGTTGATTTCATCAGCGCCCTGGCAAGCTCAAACATCTGTCATACATATCTTCACATGTCTCTCGCACCAGTGTTCTAGGTTGGAGGGTCTTCATCATGTCAGGAAGCCCCTACATACGTGAATGACCATTAGGATTCAGGAAATCTACCAAGACTCGGGCACTGGCGTCGAACGTGTCGAATCCTCTAGAGGCCCGCTCGGCAGTTACTTCCACTGGAAAACTCCCGGATTGAACGATTATCCGTAACTTATCCTTGAGTGTTAGAGATGAGGTTTTGATGCGCGCGTAAGCGCGGGGATCACGGTGGGGGCGTAATGCCGGGCTCGGCATTGACGTGTATAAAGGGTACGGAAGTGGAAGGACTTTTGCCCACTCGTTTGACGGCTCGTGTATTAGAGCGACAAACATTCTTTTTACTGGATTTCTGGTCTCGCAGCAGCCGGCGGCAGTCAATTCTTAACACAAACGAGTTCGGTGCGGCATCACTGTAAACTGCGGGGCTGCTTTGCGGGATCACCCCGATTTTTTATCTTGGGCTTCGCTGGTACTGGGCGACGGCGGGGATCTCGGCAGTGGCGTTAGCGCGGCTCGTGCGCGACGCATTCACTCGGGCACGGCATCGGTGCAGGGTTCGGTCTCGGAGTACAAGCCGGGCAGTACGCGCTGGACGACACTGGCAGCAGCACGACAATGATGTAACGGGGCGGCTCCCGGATTTTGGGTTCACGCCAGCAGTAAGTCGCGGCGAGGTCGAGGCCACCGCGCGGGCACCGGGACAGAGGGGGAAGGGCTGCAGGAACGGTCGAGGAGCGCGGGTGACAACGACGACGGCGTGGGGCACGACACCGGAGCGCGGATCGCACATGGCGCATCGGAGCGGGTAGCGAACACGACCACGGCGGCGCGGGATTTGCGCGGAACGGTGGCGGACGGGCTGACGCTTGAGGGGGTGCGTGGAGGCGGTGGAACGGGTCGAGCTGGGCGGGCAGGGTGTTCATCGATGGGCGTGGATTTGGCGCAAGGGTCGAGTTGGGCACGGGCTACGCAGCGCGACGGCAGGGACAGCAACGGTGGCATCGGTACGACGCAGGTGGACACATCGACTAGCAAGCGCACGGTTGGGTCAGCTGGGAAGCTGGGATGCGCATCGACTTGCGCGGCGGCGATGCGCTGGCTGGATTTGGTCGGCGGGATGACGGACGGTCGGATGGACGGGAACTCGGGCGGTCGAAGGCGGGATTGATGCGCTCACGCGCGAGGGGGTGTGTTAGAGATTGAGGTTTTGATGCGCGCGTAAGCGCGGGGATCACGGTGGGGGCGTAATGCCGGGCTCGGCATTGACGTGTATATAAGGGTACGGAAGTTGGAAGGACTTTTGCCCACTCGTTTGACGGCTCGTGTATTAGAGCGACAAACATTCTTATTACTGGATTTCTGGTCTCGCAGCAGCCGGCGGCAGTCAATTCTTAACAGAGCGTACTGGCCGAATCCATAATTTTGGATCCCTCGGACACCTTGACTCCTTGGGGCTGGTTAGGATCGAGCTAGCGAGTGTAGAGCGTCTGTCGAAAGAGACTAGTTCAGCCACGATGCTAGGCTAGCACCCATGAATCGATGTGAGATTGTGAGTGATTTTGGTGTACATTACGAACCAGCTTGGAAGGCGGGAAACTGTCGCCGATGACATACGTCGGGAAAACCGCCCGGCCAGAGTAAGTGGACATGCAGCCCTAGATTATGGTTCGGGGTGACTGTCAGGATGTAGAGGTATATGGCAGACCATCAGTTACGTCCCGAGAGACTAGAAACGCAACTAGAGAATTTTGAACTTCTACAACACAAAATCAAACCAAAATGGCGTGTTTCAAGTTAATGGCCAATGTCGTGCCTGAAATAAAATTGTGATCAACGCTTGTAAGGATGAGGAAAGTAACAAAAAATTGAAAAAGCCCATGTCAAGCGTCAGAATCATAGCTTGAATGGTGCATTGAACACGGAGGTGTTTCACAGCGGCTGATGGTCTCTTGAGTTACTGGAAAAATCTTCGTGCCCAAAACCGGTGACAAAAAAGCATCGAGAGGAAAAAGCGGCGACAAAAATGCGGTGGGATGAAGGGAGGGATTATCCTGCTATCCCGCCCTCAGCCATGGTTTGTGGGATGCTGCCGAGAATTATTCCCGCTAGGTGAAATTTTTTTGGCGACATTGGGCGCCAGCTGAGATATCCGACGACGACAGGCAGGGATGAAGCCAGCGACGGGAACTGTCGGCCCAAAAAGCCACTCCGTCAACTGACACTGCGTCGGGCGATGTTTGCAGCATTACCAGCGACGATGGCGCTCTCGACTGATCACTCCCCGCACTCGAGTCTCGAAGCCCTCTCTGGTATTGTTTTTTCTTCAAGTGATTGGCGCCACCAGGTTCCAAGCCGGAACTGGCCGTGAGTTGGCAACAGGATATTGTGCCCTCCGAGTCCGCAGGACCACAATCCCTCCATCTCATGATTCTCATCCCCAGTCTTGCGATTCAAGGCGCTTTGAGGTCAGTTGAAGTTCACCGTCACAATGATGATCAAGCCAGTTGAGCAGTTGCCAAGTTGAACCCAAATCGCTTGCGTCACGAATAGCCCGAATATTGTGCGAGAATAAAGGCGTTTCGGCCGGGTTCAAGGTGAGATAGGTCAGCGATGTCAGTATTCAATCGATGCAAACAGTGACCGTCACGGTAACCTTGTCTCCTCACTCCACACTCACCCCTTGCTCGCCTGCTCTACTTGTGAACAGCTATGGGCTCAGATTCGGCCTCAGGCCTGTTACGCTCTTTATGTCTGGTATCCCTTCTTCTTGTCGGCAGCAGCCGCGCCAATGTTACGGTGTATGGGCAAAATAACCAGGCAGCATTTTCGACCGCGCCTGCGGGGGCTGCATATACTGGCGTCGCCGCGTACAACCCCGGGACGCTGGTTCCACCGCCTGTTCCCACCCCCGCCGTCCTCACCACAATTCCTATCAATCTCCAAAATTCTGGTACACCCAACTTGTCGATCAAGCAAAAGGGCTCTTTCTTCGGATTTTCCATCGAGATGTCCGTATCCAACCAAATTCGTGCGTCTTTAGGTCCATACTCAGAAATAAATGCTGAATTCGACCAGTGGGGAAGAATTCGTCCCTTCTCCAAGTGCCGTTCCTGAATTTGATGGCCAACATCGCTCAGCGAGCAGGCTCTGTGATGGTTCGTGTTGGCGGTAACTCGCAAGAGTCCGCTCAGTTAGCTCCCGACGGTTCCATTCCCGACGGCCGGGTGATTATCAAGAATCTCACTGGCGTCACGGGCACAACACAAACACCTCCGCTTGAATTTTCAAGCGACCTCTTGTACATGATGCGCAACATTTCCTCGTTGGTAAACGTGCATTGGTTCCTCGGCATCCCGTGGTTCATCACGCAGCCGTTCGACACCAAGATTATCACTGCTGCAGACGAGATCCTCGGCGACTACCTCCTCGGGCTGCAGGCTGGAAACGAGCCCGACATGTACAATCTTCATGGTCATCGCAACGACACTTATGGGCCGTATGACTACGGTGGTGAAATCTCGGACCTCCTCTCCCAGGTTGCTGCCAGCAACGCAGACCCATCCGGCAGGGCCATGTCCCTTCTCGTTTCTCCCAACATTGCCGACTACGCGTGGACCCCAGAGCAGGTGTGGGACACGGGCTTGGTCACCGAATTCCAGAATAACATTGCGTACTTGGCGGTGGAAAAGTGAGCTACTTACACTCGCGCACTCCCGTACCTTGCGTTGCTGACCTGCCACCAAGATACCCTCGCGACAACTGTGCTGCTATGTTCGGAGGTCCGAACGCCACTGGCATACTCGACCCGCAAGCGACCCTCCCGCTGTACCTCACGCACGACGCCCACACTCAGCTGCTGCAGCCATACTTGAATAGTACCATGTACGCCCAGACGGTGAATAAGCCGTTCTTGATGTTTGAGACCAATACGGTGCGTCTCAAAAGTCGCCTCTTTCATGTTAGTGACCGTGGATGTAGGCGTCTTGCGGAGGTTTCCTCGGCATTTCAGACTCTTTCACCGCTGCTCTGTGGGGTCTCGACTTTGCACTACAGATGGCGCACTCCAACTTTTCCGGCGCCATGTTCCATTTGGGCGGCCAAAATGTATTTTACAACGCAAGTGCCGCTGTCTCTTCCCCGTCGCCTGATACTTACCAGACCTTCGTTCTATAGGCGTTCACATGTGCGTCGTACCTTCTTGCTTGGTTCCCCCCTATAGAACTGACGTTCCTCTCAGCCCCGCCAACAAATGAATCGACCTTCCATCAGTGGTCCGTTGGCCCCCTGTACTACTCTGCCCTCGCCATGGCCGAGGCGATGGGTCCGTCGAACAACACTCAGGTCCTCAATTATGGCGTCGCCGATCTGAGCTCGTTCACGCCCATATACGGCATCTACGAGAACGGCACTCCTGTCCGCGTCGCGATCATGAACTACCTCGACGATCCGACCGGCGCCAGCAACGTGCAGGCCGTCATCTCGATCGCGGGCACAACGATCCCCTCATCCGTGCAGGTCAAGCGCCTCTCCGCGGCATCGGTGGTGCAAAAGGGCAACATCACATGGGCAAACCAGGTGTGTTATTGTGGTCTTTCTTAGGTGTGGTGCCTTGGCTGACGAGCTGCTCCAGACGTACGGCGACTTCTTCGCGTCGGACGGGCGACCGATGGGTCAAGAGGTCATAGAGACAGTCAACTGCGATACTACGGCGCAGACGTGCACCGTGACCGTTCCCGCACCGGGCTTCGCGCTCGTATTCCTGGCCAGCGACGCCTCCACGCAGGAGACCGCTGGTGCTGCATCGATGACGTTCCCGACGACCGCGTACACCAAGACGCACAACACCGGTGAGTTCCAGCTTTATTCCTTCCATATGCGCACAGACTGATTGCGACGCAGCGACGGTGGACCCCTCGGTGCTTGCGACGTCTAACGGATACCGCATGTCGGAGCACGAGCTAGCTGGCACGAGCAAGCCGCCGAGCGCGGCGCGCCACTCGGCGCAGACGTCGCTCGTCGTCGTGGGCGTGGTGATTGGCGCAGTCGTGGCGATGTTAGGACGAGCGCTATGATTCGATTCTGCACACCAGTATATATATTCCGCATCGATGCCGATAATACCCTACCTACCACCACGTCACCTTTCCGCGCACTCTTTTTTTCGCGGACCTTCCCGACGAATGCTGCTGGTTCTGTCGCGGGGACTTCTCGACACAAGTAGCAAGTTGAATGAACATTGAGCAGATATGATAGGACTATAATCTCTAGGTGGATTTATGTATTTTACTTCGTAGACTTTTTCACCGGAAATGGAAATCTCCGGTTGCACAGCCTCTGAGACCTTTCCTTCGCTTCCACCATAACCTCTTACCTACCTTACCTATGAATATCGGACAGAGCTTAAAAAAAACTTGAACTATTACGGTGCTTCGATGCCTCCGATTCTTTGTTCATGGTCAGAATAGGGGCCAAACGAAAAGGACTTCCAAGCTGGCGCTAAACCCTAGTTAATACAATCGAGGTACGAGATGTTTCTGTATCGAAGTGTCTGTCTACGAGACTAGCGTTCACTTGGTATATAAATAACTCCAGATGACTCGGAGCCAAAACCTTCTCCATCTATCCGTCGGTGTGGGTAAAAGGACTGGCACCCACTTGGAACCATCCAAGCATTCTCGACTTTTCTTGGCCGTCAGTCTCGTTGGCCCGCTTCGATCGATCGCAGGTAATGCCAAGACCGTATATGGTTGCATTGCGTTCGAGGGGTTGGTAAAGTGTGCTTCCATCGCATCCGTAGTCAAAATTCGGGCCACCTCACGATGCGACCTGGCCAGATAAAATGAATACTGCATGTCCACTTCCACCGCTGCCTTCGCCGTCACCGATTTGGCTGAAAATCAATCGAAATATATCTCATCTCCTGCGTCGGGACTCCACTGTGGCTCGAACCCAACATGCTTCTCGTGCTCATCCTTATCCATCTTCTGTCGAGGAACCGTAGTGCTACCACCCCTGCACATCCTCTAGACGCTCGAGCCTCCACCGACTCCTGTGACGGTATCAACAAATGCCGGAAGCTGTTCGACGTCGTATGGAGCTGTCTCGCAACGATTTTCGCTTGCACCTGGGTGTCAGTACACCCGAATGTGCCCCCGGCGGACCAAAGCCCTCTTATGCTGTTCTGGGTGAGGTTGAAGATGATGCTCATCGCAATCATCGCTCCGGAAGTCATGGTGGGCTTTTCAGCCGTACAGTGCTTTGCGGCGCGGCATTCTTCGAAAGGTGCATTGGGAAATCAAGACTTTTACTTGAATTTCATACATCTCATCCTTGTTTTGTATAGAATTCGGAATCTCGAGGACGCATGGTTTCTTCTTCTGCATGGGGGGATTCGTCCCATCGACGGGGTCTCCTGTCTCAACCGAAAAACAACTCCGAGATTCTGTCGAAATCCAAGAGGCGATACGACACGTTGACTTGAAGGATATCCAAGACAAGAGCAAAGGAGATGCGCTATCCAAGGGTGTAGCACTTGCGCAGGGACTTTGGTTCACGGTGCAATGCATCGCTCGTGTGCACTAACACCTCGCGGTCACCGAACTCGAGGTTATCACGCTGGCGTTTGCTGTCGTGAGCATATTCCTCTGGATACTTTGGTGGGACAAGCCTCTCGATGTACAACGACCAATCAGTGTCGTTCAGCCTGCCAATCTACTACCTGGCACACACTCCCTGATGGCACTGGGATTGCGTCAGCTCATGAGTGCCTTCTTTCAGGATTTCGTCACAACATTGACGACCGAGAGCGCTCGAATTGTTACTTTAATGGCCGTCACTGTATTTGGTGCCATTCACTGCGCCGCATGGAACGCGGATTTCTCCACTACCGCGGAAAAGTGGATCTGGAGGGCATCATCCTCACTGATCGCCGCGATTCCTGCTGCTATCTTATTGCCCATTACTGTCCGGAGCTATCTGGCCGATGGGACCCAGACGATTTTTAAAGCCCATAGATCGACGGCCTCAATCATGGTTTTTGTTGCATTTCCTGTCTACGTTGTAGCACGCCTTATTCTTATTGTACTTCATTTCGTAGCGTTACGATCTCTGCCACCATCCGCGTTCATGGATGTGAATTGGAGCAGATATATTCCACACATATAGGTCTACTTCAGCGTATTGAATATTTACTGCCAGTGTATACGGCGGTATGCACCGTATAACTTTGTGGCTCCTTCAACTCCTTGGATCATGTCACATTTAAATTCGCAATTTATCGTTAAAAATTGCGTGAACGAGCCAAGAAGTCTTGAAGTTGTGATCCAGATACATTACCCTCTCGTAGCTCGAAGATAGGGATCCGAGGTGACAACCTTGCAGATAGTCAACGGGAGGCCTTCGACAAATGTCGATACACTTTGTAGGGAGGAATGATATGATTTTTAAGACCCCAGGAAGGAAACGGAAGACTAGGGCTGCCACCCGTGCCGTAACGGCAACGGCCGTCGATTCGACGGCCGTTTTTCTTCTTCTCAAGGCCTTGACGGGACGGGACGGGCAACGGGACGGCCGTCACGGCCGTCTCGACGGCTAGGGTGGGAATTTAAACTTACCTTACCTTTTGACCTAATAAAATGTGAATTAGGACTGTGCTGTCATAAGTTTAATTCATGCCTGCTCACCCTGATGTTTTCGTCCTTCCAACTAGAGAAACCGACCCAAACCTTGAGGTTGCACATCGGCAATCATTGTTGGGAGTTGCCGAAAACCCAACACAGGCAATATACGGTCTGTTTGGAGCTAGCAAAAATGTTCAGGTGAGCAAGAAAGTGTATACCTTCCAAGCTGGAAGTCTCTGTGGCCCAACTATCAACTAACAGCGCCAGTTTGAAGCTGGATTCATATGACCCGTGGAAACGGCCGTCACGGCCGTCATTTGACAGCCCGTTGGTTGATATAAAAAATGGCGGACGGGACGGGCACGGCACCCGTTCGACGGGTGCCGTCGAACCGTCACCACGGCAACGGGCGGCAGCCCTACGGAAGACCGGCCGCACACACAAAATACACCATCCGACTATCATTAAGCGGAGCGAGTTATATGCCCGGAGTGACAAAGGACACCGGTGTACATGGTACACCGCTGTACACCGATGTTCATTCACTGTACATCAGTGATGATCGATGTGATCAGCTGAACATCAAAATCAGGCAGTGGACATCACTGATCAGCCACCGCCGCACTACGGCATCTACCCCTATTCACTGATATCCGCTGAACGCGACCTACATGTTCAGTGGATTTCATTGTACCTCTCCTGAAAGAATTTAAGAAAATCAAGTAGGCTGTTTGTCACATGAGCACTGACTTCCATCGACTTCCGGTGTACTCCGGCCTTTTCAGTACCATGTCTTGATGTTGCTCTACAAAGAGCTGGTGGGTAGAGGGGTGGAGAAGAGAAGCGACGGGCCGAGCAAGGAGTTCTAGGAGTCAGTGGGACATGGTTAAAAGTACTAACCGATCTATCTTATTTTCTGAAGAATTACAGTGGCTTCCACTGAATGTCACTAAACGTTAGGTGGAATTCAGTGAAATTCAGTGGAAGTTGCAGCAAAATCCAGTGAAAGTCAGTGTAATTCGTTCCAATGTACAGTGAACTCCAGCTGTAATCTAATCATGGCCATCAGACTGTCAATTTATTGTTCAGATAAATCTGCATATTATTATTGAATGATACTTTCACTGAACTTCACTGAACACCAACTCCATGTCAGTGATTTTTGGTGGATGGCCGATGTGTGGTCAACCGCCGCTGTATGTCACTGAACACGGCCGCGGCGTTCAGTGAAGTTCAGTGAACAAAGCCACTTCGGCCGATGAAGTCCGGTGACTTGGACCGGCTTTGCCGGTCCGCGCATAATAAACGTTCCGGGGTATGAAGTACAGTAATACGCATGACGTGCAGCGGCCTCAGCAGGCACCTCAATTGCGCGTTGGTCTAGATTGCAACCTATTGCAGCACGTATATACTTGCTTTGTGTGAAGCCCGATTCCGACCTCGCGCGTAGGACTGATGGTGACTGGTGTTTGTAGTTGGATTACTGCTTTCACCCGTGCTTTCGGGCCCCTGCACTTCACTCGGGCGTGGTACTAAAGTGCACGTTCTACTACTGCACTATTTCAAGACTCAAAAGAACATCGACGCGGATTTTTGGCCGATTTACAGAAATCAACCCAAAAATGATGGCGGATCAGTAAAGATGGTTGGATTTTTTTCAACCATGTTTGCAATATTCCCTTCTTATTGTCTACGAAATTCTGTTGCTCATGTAAGAACTCTTGTGACACAGGAATCTGAGAATATTCCACTGTCGCACTGCGACGGCGTCACCGGTGCTGACTGAGAACCACTTACGAACGGCTGACTACATCACTAGTCGTGGACTCGTGATCGTGTTCCGCAATACGTATATAGGAGCAAGAAGAGCCTCATTTACGGAACCGCCATTTACCACCCGAAACCTCTTTTTTCGCTTGAGAATGGGCGATTCTCTTCGCGATGATTCCTGGACGATCGGGAAAGGCGTCACGATGTCTGTTGTTCAAAACCCCCTCCGAACTCGGGTGCACGCGACGGGCGAGGAACCATTCATCGTTCCGCCGCACTGGCATTCTTTCACGAGGAGCACCACGTTATTCTGAAAGGCAGGATCCGTCTCACCCAAGACGGCGTCACCCGCGTCCTCGGCCCCGATGACGGTGAATGTGTCACCCCCGCTAGGGTAGTGCACGGTTTCGAGAGTTTCCCTGGCGAAGAAACGATTATCGAGGAGACGACCAGGCCGTCCTCTGAGACTGTTGGTATTTTATTTTACCATTGTACTGCTGATCTTGATGAACAATATCTAGACTGCTCAGAAAATTATCTTCTTCCGCAACCTGTTCTACCCCGGTGTGATCCAGTCGTTCCTCCGCACCATGCAAGTCTTCTATTATGGAGATGCGTACCCCGCACTTCCTCTTGGAATCCGATGGCTTGAATGGCTCGTGAGTGGGGTCGCCGTCGGCAATTGCTAATGAACTCAACTCTTTCGTAGATGGTCGTTGTTTTGGGAGGTTGGGTGGCCGGTTTACTCGGATACCAGATACCTGACAAGAGACTTCGACTGGATGAAAGAAGGTTCCCGCCGAGCAAGAAGGACTAAAGCCTCTGAAGCAAGCACTCGTTCTGAAATTAATTTCCATTCTCGTTCACTTCTCGTTTGCTGTTAAGGCTACTAGGAGGACTATTAAGTATCTCACAATGTACAACAGCTTTTGAATTGTTCTGGGCCCGTCTTCAGTTGATACTTCACAACCTGAAAGTCTACCAACCAACCCAGGAAGCGTGGATGTTGACCTGCCAGTGCCTTCCGATCAAACTACGGTGATGTCGTCGATCACGGATCAGTGATGCCAGCGCTGACACTCCGCCGTCGTCACTGCGCCTCTACTACGTCTCATCGTCAAGCATCCTTTCCACCATCTCACCCTGGATCTTCTGAAATTCCGACGACGGCGCTGGCAGGTACCGGACTGGCCGCTCTGTCCAGGACAGGGCCGCTGAGGTGTTTTGCGCTCTGGAGAGAGTATATGGCTGACAAGCAATGCATAGACACGCCGCGGGTGATCGAAAGACGGAAAGGTGAATTCATTGGGGGAGGTATACTACTTGCCCAGTTTAACTGTTCAAGGCCTAGAGCGGCGGCGAGCGCCTCCAACGCGCTTTGTGTATCCAGCGGCAATTACCCGGCCGGCAACTCAGATGTAGTGTTGCTATGTTCACTTGTTGCCTTGGCCTGTTGTCAAGTTCCTGGAGGCCGCAAGCTCACCCTGCTCGGGCCGCTGTGCTGAGCTGGGACCTTTCCTCAAGGCTCAAATGAACTGAGCAGTCAGCTCATTTTGCACATGCTACCTAAACCTGTTCTGGATGAAACTCGACAACGTGTGTAGCTTGATGATGTCGACTCTTTGGAGGAGAAGGTTTCGGTGATGCAGTGCTCAGCGCACATCGTCTTCTAATGGGCCTCAGCTCGAGGGAAGGAAATCGAGGCTTGTGGTGGTGACGTGCGTGTTTCACTGCTCATGCTCAGCCTCGGCCGTTGAACTGACGGAGTCTCCGCTTTTCACCGTTTTTTTACCCCCCATTGAAACTGGCCTGCCGGAATCGATCTGTATTGTTGTTTTCCGATTCAAAACGGAGATAACATACCGATTTGGTGCGTGCTTTGTGGAAAATACAAGTGGTTGAAGTCTTATAAATTCGATGCAGGGGGGATTATAGTTGTGGGATCACCATCACGATCGCACAGATCACCCCTGAGCAGATTCACTCCAATGGCGGTTGCAATAACGGAGGTGGCTGTGTGCGGTGCGATTGCAAATCACTCTTGCAGAGGACGCCAATGGTCCAGAGGACGACCCTCCCGTTTCTACTGTGCGCCGCCGCCGTGGCACGCGTGGCGGCGGACAACCTTTCGTGCACTGGCACGGGCATGGACTGGTACATCAATATGGTCGGTGAAACGCCCTGTACGTTTTCCCATGCCTCCCTACTACGCTTTTTATTTTCACCTGCGTCGCAGGCCAGACCTATCAGTCATTACGACAGATATGTAACTCTCAATGTGTGTCTTCGTCGCGCCTTTGTCTTTCCTGCGCATGAGCCTGACGAAACTGGTGTGGTGCAGACACGGTCGGCGTGCAGAACATAAACACGCCGCCAGATACATGTACCGACCAAGTCTGTGCGTCTTCTTCCATTATTCATACTCCGGTAGACTGATACTGACGGGGTCGACTTAGCGGGATGTTGCTGCAACACTATCGCGTTCTCGCTGAGCATGCTCTGTCTCAAGTGCGTGTTTTGTACTCTTGAGGGACAACTGTTGACGCTTGGGAAGTTGCCAGCAAAATATCGGTACAGGCATTGGGATCGATGCTGGTGCGTCCATCATCTTGTCCCAATATAGTAGCTTCCATGCTTAACTTACAGTACCTAGGTACCGGCGCATACACCGACTACCTCAACGGATGCTCCAACCCTCAGTCGTTTAAGCTGCCAACCGACATTCAGACCGCCGTGTGCAACGAAAAGCTCAAGATCGATGACGATATATACACGAATGGATGGCCCGATGGGTCGTGGTTCTAGTGCGTGTCGTATCCCGTTTTTCGTCCCCATTCGTTCCGTCAGACGCGGGTTTCGTTCCGCGGCGTTGATCATCTGGCGATGCGAGTCATCCTGAAGAGTCGCTGCCAGCGTGCGTGCGTCCCCCCGTGGGGACGTGCTCCACCTATTCATGACCTCCCAATTGCATGCTGTGGCTGGTGCAAGGCCTTTCTGAAATGGCCCGAACCCTGTATCCTTTTCTTTTTGCTTACTTTCCAAATTTGATTTTCGACGTACCTGCTGACGTGTTCTTTTTCTCCAGCGTCTTCACGTCCGAAACGATACAAAAAGATAACATCGTAGCAAACAACAATTCGTTCACGCACTGTGCATCCACAACTCTGAATACCTCTTCCGCTCCTGGAAGTTCGTCCTCGTATGTACTTTGTCCCTTCTTTCCCCTTGTCCTTTATACACTCCCTCTCCTCACCTTTCTCCGTTTCCCCCAATACTTGCTGACTCCCTACCCACCCCAGTCCTGGTTCAACCGCCTCATCATCTCCAACTTCCGCCGGCGATACCGTCCCTGTTACCACGACTAAAAACCTTGCCACTGGTGCGATCGCGGGTATTGCCGTCGGCATGGCCATCATAGGACTCGCGGCCGCCGCGGCGCTCTGGTGGTTCTGCTACTACCGTAAGCGACGCGGGCGGGGGATGCGGGCGGGAATGCTGGAGGAACCGCTGAGTGGGGGAATGCGCGAGCGTCCCCGAGATGGAAGGGGAGAAGTGGATGAGAATTTGGTCGCGCACGGTGAGTAGTCAGTTCCTATTGTCTTTCGCGCCAAGCTGCGTCAGCGTTACCTGCCCTCCCTTGCTTTCCTACCCGCATATTACACACCGTAACTTACCATCCTTCCCAATAGGGTACCCCTACACCTCTGACGAGCACCCGACCGCCAGCTCCGACTACTTCGATGGCTCCCTGAGCGCACGCGGCACGCACAGCGAGGGCACGGCCCCCGGCTTTGCAGGCCTTGGCGCAGGGAGCGTAGTCGCGTACGGTCTCTCCGACACGTCGAGCCCCGACCCTACCTCGTCCCGGCGTGGCTTCCACACCTTAGGCCAGCCGAGCACGAGCAGCAGTGTATCGCCGCCGCAGGCGGACGTGGGCGGGAGCGCGCACGCGAGTTTGAGCGGAAGCAGCGGGAGGGGGGGACGGCCGCAGGCGGGGCCGCTGCCGCGAAAGCGGGGTGGAGGTGGAAGTGGGGGAGCGCTTCCGCAGGGGGCGCAAGCACCGCCGGTGCCTGGGCGGCGGGACTCAGCGGAGCCGTTCCTCGAGGCAGAGGAGGGGCAGGACGAGGGGTGGGTGATGGACGAACGGCACCGGGATGGGGGGCCATTGTCGGATGTGAGTCTGGGACGAAGCCCAAGTGGGCGGCTGCCGCCTGCGTATGGGGAGCAGCTTTGAGGCCCTGGCCTCAGCCGACGACGGACTGCTGTTGTTGCATGTCGTTTATCATCTTTTGCTGCTATTACGCTTTTCTCATTCATTCTTTCTGGATGGAGGCAATTCCATAATTACTGTAGCCGTCCTGTAAGTACAAGAAAATACCAATCGAGTATTATACGTTAGCTATAAATAAGACTGCACAGCAATCGGACTTGTGCATACAATCGTCCTCGAAGATGGACCTACACGCCTGGCCCGCCGAGTTTCAAACAGCGAACAACTTCATCTACGGTGGGAAAGGCCCCAGGAACCTTCCCTAAAGCATTGTCCGACGAAGTGGCTTTTCGAGGCCCAAGATCCTTGTCCGAAAAGTGGCTTTTTCAGGTGACGGCTTGAGAAATCTTTCGCCAGTGCGCCCTACTATAAGGGTCTTCCTTCAGCTGAGCGAGAATCATATCTTCCCGACAAGCCCTGTGAACCCCGCCGTAAACAACTCCTCGATTTTTTTTATCAGTAAACATGACCCTGGCTTTTCCAGGCCTAGACGCCGGGGGAAAGTGGCTTTTTGAAACCAGATTTGAGGATTTTATTGGACCATCCTTTACAGGAGCTTCCTGGGGCCTGTGGGAGGACAATTGACACGACGATATCGTTCTTCATCATCAGTAATGTCCAGGGGGAATTGGCGGCCATGGGGGAGGGGGTGGTACCTACTGGTTCGTCGTCAATATATCGTTTCTGTAGCAGAGACTATGTACCTACGGTGGTGCTCTGGGTGCTTCGGGGTGTCGAGGAAGGCTCACGTGTATCTTATGACTTCAACGTGCAAAATCTCACTCTGAATGATCAGTACACCCCTGTCGTACTCTGACATGAGTGGGGATTCCCAGGCATAGTTTAAAGCATTCGACAGGTTTGTATAATTTTATAAAGAGGGTAATATAGTGAGTGTTGTATAGGAAATCTGAATGCAATCCCAAACTAAAACCCAGACCGAAACACTCCAGACTTTACTGGCGGGTAATCCTATCAACATCACGCCAGTTCTTCAGCAAAACGCGCTGAATGCTCATCATTCCTGGTTCGCTGTCGCCATGCTCCGAGTGACTGTAGGTCTCATCTGAATTCGCTACTAGCACATCCGCACTCCGCCGGTCGGCAGGCGCCAGTGGGTGGTTCCATGCGGTAAAGATGAACTGTGTTGGGTCGGGAGTTGTGTGCTATGTTGAAACGAAGTTAAAGAGAAATCCAAATCATACAAAGAGTGAGACACACAGCAGTGATTTCATGTAGCTCGCGTTGGATCCCCAGACAAACCCCGTCCAAGTCTAGAGTGTATAAGGATTAATTTAATTCTACATACCACTGGCAGATATTACCGAGATCGTTCCCGTCATAGCCGAACGGGTTCTCAATCTCTTGCCCGATTTCAAGAAACCCGAGGAGCAGGAATGCTGTAAAGGCTGTCCCAGGGATAGTCAGATATCCAAAGGTAGAGACGACCTGGAAGGGAAGGAAGAATAGATAAAGCCTGAGGAGAAATTAAATTCCAACCAAAATAATGACGCAGGTAGAAAAATGCACCAAAGTGACATCCGCAGATGCGCCTGGTAGGCAAAGGGCAGCGGCGTCGATCCTATGCGGTCCAAATTCGTCATTGTGTCCTGCAAACTCGCGATGTTGTTCATTAAACCAGTGGCCAGCGCGGGCATCAGCCAGTTATTGCGCAGAAGGTCTGCCAGCGCATTAGCGTGGCGAAAGGACTTGTCAGGTAGATCTACGTACGGTGCAGGTAGGCGGTGAGATATATTGTGATCTCCAGTGGGACATTGCTCTCCGCGAGAGGGCCCCTGCGCTTCTTGGAATGGGCCTTACCCCGCAAACGCCTGCTGCAGGTGCTGAACAGCCACGCGAAGATACGGAAGACGGGGAAGTAGTCAAAGAATGACGCCTCAGGCGGAGAGCGCGCGGGACCCAGAGGACGATGACATTGTACATCTGCGAGCGCTGCCTCGGGATCAAATGTCTTTGCGCGGCGAAGCTTCGGGATGCTCAATTTGGTATCTCCGTGTTGCGGTGGGACACCGACCTCCTTGGACGAAACGGTGGCGCCGTGCACAGTATCCCTCGATTCTGAGAAGAGGCGCTGCGGAGTTGGAAGGCCAGTGGTGTGGAGAGGGAATTTGTCGTCCTCGGAAGCCTGCCAAAGCGGGAGCATATCCGCAGGTGTGGCGGGACCCCCTGGATTAGCGTATCGCGGAAGGAAGCAGATCAGGGGATATAAATCCTCATAATACACTCCAGGTTCTTCGCGGAGGAAATGCTACAGGTCAATACCATCAGCATAAATCATTGAAAGAATGGACCCGCGTACCTTGACAGCAACCGAGAAGGCTTGGACCTGGATTTTGCAATAAATTCAGTTCGAGTCCGAGGTTGCAATAATACACACCAGGTTAACCATGGTTTTTTTCTCAACGACGCTCTGGACAGTGGTCATATTGTTTTTGTCCTCGTCGATACGTTCGAACGGGACGTGGATCCATATCTGGGTCGGCAAATTAATGTCCTAACAGGCTAGGAAATGCGAGTGCACACGATCTGAGCAATATTTCGCGAGGCGATTGTGATGTTGGTCCACATCTTGCGTCCTTCCTGATATCTGTGGCTCGGCATGAGATTATAGTATTGTTCTCTAAGTGAGCAGTAGATACACACCGTTCATAGGCAGTCGAAGTCCTGAATGAAATAACCAAACCGAGGACTGTACCGAGAACAGTGAGCAGACTATTAGGCACTGCGAGGCTGTGGCTCGTCATTTTCGTCACTAAAGCCACCACTGGGATGTGTCACACGACCAGTGAGTTTTCTGAAAATACGGCGAAGATCAAAAAAGGACATACTAGCAGCAATCAAGGTGAAGAACGAGACCTCTGGCCACACGTCGTTGATGACAGTGGCGTTGAACTTCTTCAGCGACCAGCTACTGAAGAGGGGATTGCTCGCGACCATTTTTGTCGTGTGGATTCACCCAGAGCGAGATGTGGGAGGGTCTGACCGGATTTTGAGCAGCCAGCGAACACGAGCGGATGGCAAAGAAGGAGGAGAAAAGAACGATGAAAAATGAGTGTCACCATGAGGTAAAACCTCATCGTGTTTCCGGCGATCCGAGCTCGGTCGAAGGGCCACGCCGAACTTGCGTGTAGCCGACGACTAAATGGATCCCGTCTTGTCCTTGGTCCTTGTTCTCACCGTGGTCCTGTGCCAAAAACCTAGCAGCTCTTCACTTTGCCCAATTCGCCTCTGAGACCTTCCGCTTTGAACCTGGTTTTCGTTCTAAGTAGTAGCGTTTGAACGTTCCCGGCCCGTTCCGGTTAAGATGTCTGTCACATCTGGTGGGTTTACGGGTCTTGGGCGTGCGGGGAGCCTGGACTTCAAAAACTTTGAAAGCCATCGACTACGAAGAGCGGGGATCAAAGACCGATCGATGAGCGCTGAGCTGTCAATGTCATGAAGATCGGCCAACTAACGGGCCGTCAAATAATTTGTAATCCCATCAGTTGGCGAGACGGCCCGTTGCTTTCGTTGTTTTGCCGCAGTTCTGCCGGTCTGCCAGGCAGAACGCTGCAGAACGGAATAGCGGCAGAATTGCACTTGCCAGCAATTGCCGAATTGGCGGATCATGCCGCAGGTGCCGATCATTCAGTACTTCCCGCATGCACACGGCTCACTCAGGCAAATGTCAATAGATCTTGGTAGGAAAATGTCGGCCGTCTCGTCATTAACGGTGCAGCGAACTCTGACGATTATTTTGCCAGTATGTGCTTTCCTCCTTTTATGTACTTACGATGAGACATTAATCGCGCACCAGCGGAATAAACCAACAATCTGATCCACGCTCATAACATTTGGATGGCATAGGTCGATAGTTGCGTCGCTGCTGGCCCAAAAGGATGTACAGTGGCGGAGGAAATTTAACGTATTGAATAAGCGCGTTATGTTCAAATGTTGCAAAGCCGATACCATCATGGATAGTATTACGTTATTCCCAAATTTAGACAGCTGCGCCATGCGGAGCAGTGACGGACACCTTGTTTCCTCCCTTCAAGCGACCCCGCATTTCTCCCTTCCACTCGACAAGCCTTGTTTCCATTCACTCTGTATCCATAGACTGTTTATTTCTCTGCTTTCCGCACGCTATCATCTACTGCGGGCACACGACTCGGATACAGGATACAAGAGACGAGAGATTCGATAGACTTGAATGGACGAGACCGGTGGATGGCGATTCGCACAGGCGTTTGGAGACAAGGGAGACGTTGAGGAGATTACCGAAGGTATGTCTGTCTGTCGTCACCGATTCCGTGTTGTTACGAAGAGTAACGTACCTCGGCGCCAGCGGACATCATCTCGGCCGTTTCCTTCGACGCGACAGGTAACTTCCTTGCGACAGGCGACAAGGGCGGGCGCGTCGTCCTCTTCGAACGGAATCAATCCAAACAACGGACAGTAGAATATAAGTTCTACACCGAGTTCCAGAGCCACGAGCCCGAGTTTGACTACCTCCGGAGTTCGGAGATCGAGGAGAAGATTAACAAGATTCGGTGGTGTGGCAGACAGAATAGCGCGCATTTTTTGTTGTCGACAAACGGTGCGTATGCGCCAAATGTGCCGAGAACCAGACTGATTGAAAATCGGCCACTGAATGAAGACAAAACAATCAAGCTCTGGAAAGTCTTCGAGAAGACGCTCAAGGTTGTCAGCGAGACGAACCACTATGACGGGCAGACAGGAAGGGCGCTACCGACCCCGATGGCACGACATCATTTGAGGCTGCCGCGAAGCCTCGCGCAGGATACGAAGGTTGCGGCAGTACCGAGGAAGGTGCGTGCACGATTCTTCCTACACTTCCGCTTAGCCTCTCACTCTTACCTTCGCGTAGGTCTACGCTAACGCGCACGCCTACCATATCCATTCCATCTCTGTCAACTCCGACCAGGAGACGTACATCTCCGCCGATGACCTCAGGATAAACCTGTGGAATCTGAACGTCCATGATCAATGTTTTAGTGCGCCCGCTTAATTTTTCTGATTCAACCGTATTCTTATTTCTTCCCCCTTTATCTTCTAGATATTGTCGACATAAAACCGACTAACATGGAAGAGCTCACCGAGGTCATCACCTGCGCGTCTTTCCACCCGACGCAGTGCAATATCTTCATGTATGCCAGCTCAAAAGCCGCTATTCGGATGGGCGATTTGAGGGAGGCGGCGGTTTGTGATGCCGGACAGGGCGGAGCCGTACGACGTACGTGTTTTATTATTATTTCCGCTATTTCTTTCTTTCTTTTTTTGGGGACGCTTTCCGTTGTTAAAACGCTGACGCCCGCACACAGGCTTTGAAGACCCGCCGGACCCGACCACCACCTCGTTCTTCTCGGAGATCATCAGCAGCATTTCGGACGCGCAGTTCAGCCCGGACGGGATGCAGATCCTTGCTCGCGGTGCGTTCCTCCTCCTATTTTGTTTCCCCATTCGTTCCAATTCCTATTCCAACCCAACTCCGAATGGCTTAAACTTACCTACACCTTGCTGAACACCCCAATTGCGTACTAACAAACCATACAGACTACCTCACGCTCAAGCTATGGGACGTCCGCAATGAATCCCAACCCCTACGGACGATCCCAGTGCACGACCACCTCAAGAGCAAGCTGTGTGATTTGTACGAGAATGACTGTATATTCGACAAGTGGGAATGTGTATGGGGCGCCGGAGGGAAGTGAGTGATTTGATTTCTCGTTGTCTTTTGGTATCGGGGCCGATGGTGGATATCGTGCTTGCCTCCTCTCCCGCAAGCTCCCAAAGGGTGATATCGGGTTTGGAGGGTACAGGGTGGTGGTTTGGTGTGGTCTCCCGCGTTCGAGTGTTGCGCGCTGGCTGACTGGGGAAGGATGCAGCTCTCTCCATATTCTATGTCGCTTCGTTCCGTTTCCGGCGTACACTACTGAAACCCCGCTGACTCGCGCGCTTATATAGACAATTCCTCACCGGCTCCTACACCAACTATTTCCGCGTATGTGACGCGGAGGGTGACAACGACGTGGTCTTGCAGGCGGACAAAGCGGTGCTGCGGACGAAGAAGGGGGCTGGTATGGGTGAGTTTGTGCTTGAGTTCAACTTTGCTTGCGTTTCAGTTCTCCGAATCGAGTCGCTTTCTCCCTTTCCAATGGAAGTTACGAGCGGCTGTGCGGCGCCGACGCTGAAGCATAAGCGCTTGCACTTTGTCCATTAAGTCCACGGCGACAGGGCGCCAACTCACCCGAAACAGTTTTTTGACCTCCACGTCATCCGCGGCGTTTATATGCCAAGGCGGGACCTGATCTCACTCGTCTTTTTCTTCTCGCATCTCCGTTCCATCAAATCTCTTACTGATGCTGTAATTCCGCACACCAACCAGGCAAATCCGTCCCTCGCTCCCTGCGCGAGGCGATGCAGACGGAGCCGCAGGATTTCAACAAGAGGATCCTGCATGCGAGCTGGCACCCTCGGGAAGCGACTGTTGCGGTGCGTTCATCCTCTGTTTTCGGTTTGATATTTTCCGAGGTGGGGATATCAGGAAGCGGCGGAGTCGAGCCTGAGACTCATTCGAGCTCTGTTTGCTGTTCTTTCTTCCTCCCTTCTCGAATTCATTTCGCCGATCGATTCCATAACTGTCAGCACTGATGTGCGATTACAGATCGCCGCGACGAACAGTCTCTTTGTATACAGTGCGACGTAAGCTAAACGGGCGGCATGCGGGCCACGCGTGCACTACGCGCGTCCCTCTTTCGACCGATCCCCATAATCCATCTCACTCTTTTCTCCTCCCGACCCCTCATCTCCGTTTCCTTACACCGACTCACAACCTCATACCCGTCCCGACCACCCCGACCGCTAACCCAAGAAAGCCCACCAGCCACCGCTGCGCGCCTGGCCGGTCTGCTAAGCCTCAATGTACTATTTTAATCGACGGAACAAGTGCAGAATAAATGGACGAAGAGAAGCAGAAGACCAAAATGACTTTTTTCTGGGAAAGAAGTAGGTAGCAAGAATTAAATTTGTATGTACACGTAGGAATTGATCAGAGCGGACTGTACAAGGGATTTTGGAATTTGGACGGTTGGAGCCTGTTGGAACTGGACCCAGTGACGTAGAGTACCAAATGGTCCTCGAGTGAGTCCGAACACTGTTTTTGCACCTCATACGTGTTCTTCGGGTGGAACATGGTGCGGAATCATCAGAGTTAGTATACTTTGCTGGCTTCGACGTCCCTTGCAAATCGGTGCATATCACAAACCCGATTTGATAAGACTGGCCCTGTTGTATAATACACTGATTGGCTTCCAATCACCGAAATTCGGTATTCAATATGCATTTCTTTCTTTGCTCTCGGGCCTGGTTCCGCCACTAGTGGAAGTAAGCAAAATCCTACGCATTGTCATATCACGTATTTCGAAATAGTCAACTATATGATTATTTTGCGGATCTATCTGGTACCGGACTAGTAAGAATTATAGGATATCTCGCTACGCATTAGTGTGCCGGAGAATATATCGAAACGTGAAATTTAATCTATGTTTCTGCCGCACTGGAGAAGGAAAGTCGCCACCACTGCGGGCTCTAGGAGCCCACGATGAATCGCCTCTCCGGTTAGCTCCAGAGTCACTGCATTCTGGCCTCTCGATATCCTGCCGAGTAACTCTGGTTGCGAGGCGGTGGAATAAAGCTACGATGAAATGTTAGTTAGAAAGACCCCAATGTTTGGAGCAGAATAATACCCAGATGAAGTTGTCCCTTGGTGTAAACGTGAATGTGGCGCCATTGATACTCAACCGTCGAGAGCTGGAGAGGGGTAAATATTTCTCCAGAAATGGGAAGAAAATCACAAACGTTTGGTCGGAAGATAGTGACAACATTTCCGACACTCGCTGCCTTTCCACAATGTTATGCAGTTCAACCTCAGGATGCCGGTGCCACTGAACCAATGCCATGTTTCGACCGCTCGAATTCTGAAAGACGGTGACACCCGGCATCGGAGTGTCCGTCGTGATTCGAAAGTACGGTCGCGATTTTGGACCGATGACGTTGCAGTTCAATATCGTTGGGTTGAAGGAGGTGAAACGGAATGAGAAGAATGTGGGCAAAGTGTCGGGCGAAGTGAATGGGAGAGCGCCAAAAATTGAGGGCCTAGCCCCAGAAGATCCTGGGTTTTGCCAGCCTTGAGAGTACGGGTTGAACATCGTTCTGTAGGACGTAAAACTCTTGTCCTATGGCCGACTTTAAGTAATTTTTACGGCTTTACAATAATAGGCCATCGAACGGAGGCATCTGAATAATTGAACTGCATAAAGTGTTCATGTTTTCAGGGTTTTTTGAATGATTCCGCCGGTTGGAAACGTTGCACACCGTCAGAGACAAAAGCTTAGTAGGAGATAACACTCCAGCTCACGTCAAGATTGTCGTTAATCGCGATCGGAGAAGACAGAGACCGTGGATCCCGAGCTTCCAAATCAGAATGGAGACGGTTTAATGCAGTGAAGGCCCAAATTCTGCATTGTCGCGAAGCCGCCGAAGGGTTTCTCGGAGGCGCGCAATCAACCACTGGAAGGATCGGAACGATGTCGGAACGATGTCGGAACGACCGCCACATGCAAGTCGACAGCGAGATACGTACATGGAAAGAGCACAGTGACTGTTGTCTCAGCGCAACTTGAAGGAGACCCGGACTCTTAACAACAATCACAGGAGGAGACAAGAGGTGGGCAGCCGAAGAAAGCCGGATGTCAACTTTTCGGCCGTAGGCTCGGAATCTCGGTCCGACTGTTTTTGAATTTCTTTCATGGACTCGTCAACTTGTCCGAACTTCGGGTTTTCGGCCCAGAAACCAAGCCAATTGAAAAACTAGATTGAGATACCCAATTATCTAGTATTCTTAAGAGACCTGAGCCACTCCTGTGATATTACCAGGCCACATCCAATAATTCGGCATTTCTTGCATCGGACCGGTTAAGCGTAGTTGTGAGATGTATTCTGCTTTAGGCTTAAAGCTCAATAGGCCTTAATAAGGCGTTAACCGTCGGTTAACATCTTCCTAAGCCCTAATTAAAGGTAATGATGGGGATGACTAGTTTTACGGGTTTCTTTGTCGTATCCGCTAAAATTAAAGGTTATTAAGCTTGATCAGGCCTTAGCCAAAAATTTCATCCTTATTAATAACTTTGTTTGATGGTCACAGCTTGGTCACAGTCACCAACTAGATTTCGGAGATTGATATTGCCATTTTGTCTGCTCACCTCATAGGAATCTCATTACTGCAAAAAGTTCACACTGCAGGAGAATTTCACATTTTTCACACTGGCAAATTGGTGAAAACTGTTGATTTATTTTCACCAAGGAAGCAGGTGAAAATCTACCATGGCAGCTCAATATTCTCCAAGCTGCTACCAACTTGTTCCAGTGCAAATGACCTGTTTCAAGCTACTCTAGGTCGATAGCCACTGAGGTGAATTACCACCCTAGTGACATACATATTTGTTTCCCTGTTAGGCGTGTTCTCTGTCCAAGTCGAGTTCATTTTTCTCTTGCAGTGCATTAGATTGTGACAACGAGCACATAGCAGTATTAACTGAATGGTCATCCCCTTTGGTCTAGGCTTTGCCCCCTTTTGGGCCGACATTGGTCGGGCCGCACAATCGCACAAAGTAGTCTTCTTGGGAAACGTGACCCAGAATATTGTTGCGTGACTACACGCCAGGAAGGAATGCCTTCACACCGGGACTATCCGAATTTCGGGCCACTCAAAGATAGATCCGATATAGCCATCGAAATCCTGGTATCAGCGGCGCTGAAATGCGCGCTGATACCTTTGATTTCGAGAAAAATATCGGGTTTAAGCTGAAACTTGCAGTTTCAACTGCACCGAAATGCTTCGGGGTTACTATATATGGCAACCCCGAAGCATTTCAGCGCAACTGAAATGCAAAGTTTCGGATTGCATTTCATATTTCCCACCGAAATCAGACATATCGGCGCCCGTTTTGGCGCTGCTGATATCCTGCGTTTCGGAACCCATAATCAGATTTATCTTCGAACGGCCCGAAATTCGGGTAGTCCTGGTGTGCTTTACGCAGACCATTGTCTTTTATAGACGGTACTGTGGGACTCAGCTGACACGCAATACCCACTAAACCTCCTGATGGTTTGAAGCCGACGGAAATTTCCGACGGCAGCCGGCACGGGGCTCGGCTTGTCACTGGCATATCCACAAAGCCAATAGTGGTTTTACCGGGATTCGAACCCTCGCGGGACCCGGGACTTTCCAAAATTAATTAGAAGTCAGGGCTGCACGTAACCACTCCACCATGCTGCCTTTGGAATTCCAGCCGTACTGCCATACTACACTCAGTCTTCGAACCATAGAACTCATAACTTCTAGGTGTAACACCCACTGCGACATTAAACTCCCAGAAGGGTAATGTTAACTTCTTCCTCGCCTGTTCATGTCTTTCTCGCAACACTGTTTGAACGCGAACAATAGAGACCTTGCGCAAAAGCCGCAGGGAGCGCAAGCTCTTTCCATGTGGCTTTTTCTAACCTCTGCTGCGGCAATCCGGTAGGTGCTAGGAATAGTTTTGGAGACGTCTGAAGGCAAACGAGCACGGATCCGCACGCGGAATTGCGCAGCCGCATGCGGCTTTGCGCTAGTCTCTTGTAGACAGACGCTTTACCCGGACACTCGTACCTCGTTGGATAGCTTTGCGCAAGGTCTCTAATTACTTACATAAATGGACTTTCAACGTTCACAGTTTATTCGAGTATGCTTATTTGAGCGTCAGTGAATTTTTATTTGTGCTACCTATAGGTGGGTGGGCCGAAACCTTAGGCTATCAACCTCCCAAAAGTTGGTGGTGGAAGTTTTCTTGGCAAACGCCGAACATCAACTTCGTTTGTTCGGTCCGACGTAACAAATCGTTGGATATCGTTCTGATTTGTCCTTCGGCTTCCCCAGAATATTATGAAAACTTGTCTATTCTATTCGTTGAAAGACATGATTATGGGGTGGTCTCTCAATCCTGTTCTGCAAATGGGTTTGTTGCGGGGCGAGAGAACCGAAGTTCGACCAGATGTCGGCATTAATCCGAAAAGATATCCGGCTTTCGTCGGCCGCCCACCAGACTCGGATGTACAATGCATTTGGGCTGTTAGCAGTGACTATTAATGTACCCTCGGGTAATTTCCAGAATCCGCACCTCTGTCTACAACGGAATGCACAACTGGGTTCAAGCAAGGTTCAAGTTCTTAAGTATAAAGTACTGAAGGTGGTAGGCCTAAAGTTAGGTCTGGAACCGGTGCTAATTATAGTACGCGAATGAAATCAAATGGATGACATCCAATGCACGTCACCGGGACAAGGTATAAGAGCTGAAAGTTTGTTTACAGCTATCATTGCAAACATTGCTTACTGTTCTCTACTGCACCCACGATGACTGCTCCTAAGATGCCATACGGTGCGCCTGGGCAATAGTCGACGGCCAACCCACGTTCATGACTCTCCCCTAGTGCGCCTCGGCAACTCTGGACTAAAAGTTTCGAAAATTATCTTCGGGTGCATGAGCTATGGCACCCCCGAATGGCGGGGACACACCTGGATTCTTCCAGAGAAAGAGGGGATAGAGCAGATCAAATTTGCGTTCGTCTTTTCGCCCCTCACCCCACGATCTTCGCTTACACTTGGATGGACGTTCAGTTACGACGCGGGAATCAATGCGTTCGATACCGCTGCTGTATGTTTTCTCACTCGGAAACTTACCGTCTTGGAGTCACCCGAGCTCATAGGTTTACTCTGACGGCATGTCGGAAGAGATCCTGGGCAAAGCGATCAAGGAACATAACCTCCCGCGGGACGAAATTGTTGTCATGACCAAGTTATTCGGTTACAGCGCCTGGAACAAGCCCAAGGAGGATCAGGAAGGGGCGCGCACCGTAAACCAGCACGGGCTCAGCCGCAAGGCATGTTCATTCTAATTATATATTACCTTAGTTTTGTTGAAAATCGATCATAGCATATCTTTGACTCCGTTAGGGACAGCCTCAAGCGCCTGCAACTTGACTATATCGACCTTCTGCAATGCCACCGTTTTGACAATACGACTCCGATTGAGGAGACTGTGCGTGAATTAAACTGTACTTTCAGCTACGGCTCAGCCCCACTAGATGCAAGCCTTGCACGACGTCGTCAAGGCGGGCTACGTGCGATATATAGGAATGTCCTCTTGCTGGGCGTGGCAATGTGCTTCTCTGGTTTTCTACACATCCGTTTTCTTACCAAGCTTCTTGTTTGATGCTTTAGTCAACGTCATGCAGAGTGCGTTTCACTCGACTTTTCTTCCGCTCTTTTTAAACATTACGCACAGACTATGCTATCAACAACAAGCTCACGCTGTTTATCTCGATGCAGAACCACCACAGCCTCGTCTATCGCGAGGAGGAGCGCGAGATGTTCCCCACGTGCAAGGTCCGTATTCCGTACAGACGGTCTTCGAATTGGTCAATACATTTCTTGAAACTCCAATTTTAGCACTTCGGCGTCGGCATGATCCCTTGGTCGCCCCTCGCCCGTGGAATACTTACTCGCCCGATTTCCGCGCAGAAGGACACTTCTCGCGGCACCAGTGACATGTACGTCCATCCAGCACACCCATTAGCGATGAGATTAGATGTATACTTTTATCCCAGGTTCGTCGATAAATACAATTCTTTGGGCGGCGTCGCGGACATCGTGACACGCGTGGAGGAGGTAGCAAAAAAGCGCGGGGTTTCGATGGCGCAGATTGCGCTTGCTTGGTCGTTATGCAAAGATGGTACGTCTCTTTTGTGGACCCTTATTAAACTCGCAATTATAATCTGCACGCGCACGCAGGCGTCACCGCGCCCATCATCGGCACGACCTCCATTCAGAAAATCACAGACTGTATCGGTGGGTTCCATCTCCCATACGATGTGTGCATCGACTGACTGGATGTTCCCTTCTTACTTCTCGCGTGATATCTTGCGCGATTCAACTATTTTGTCGACGACCACGCGTCCGCCGACTCGTTCCGATCAATAATATAGCGGCCGTCCACCTGGACCTCACCCCGGAGGAAATAAAGTACCTCGAGGAGCCGTACCGCCCGAGCGCTATCTTCGGGCACGAGTAAATGCCGTGAGATCAATCCACAATTCCCCCAGAATGCATGCTGAATTGAGCGCGAAAATTTAGCTGGCCTGACGAAAAGAATTCAAGGACCAGGGCGCGCCAGAGACTGATGTCCATGTACAATAAATAGTCGTTTTTTTTTCTTCTGATGCCAATGAATTGCACTATAAAGAATTTGCGAAAGTTGAAACTGTGTAAGAATTCCACAGTTCTACTAAGTAACTGGTTGAATGTACTAGAATGTTGGGGCCTCCGATCAAACTGTACTCTCAAAACTCGCTGACCACTGCATCGACCAACAATTGCAAGTGGCCCGGAATTTTCGATGTCCGAGATTCACAAACAGAACTTTAGTTGTTGTTTGTGTCTAGCACCCTAAAATGTAACAATTCGGCTTATATAACGTGCCTTACGGGGATCCGTGTCCTCGTGACTTTCGGATGTAACCGATCGATCAGTGACTTGCACCCTCCCAATTCCGATTCGTTCGAGGCTCGAGCCCTTGAAAAATGAAAAATCACTGTAAAAATTTGAGGATTCAACGAGAACATAAAGAACCTAAAAACTGTTGAAAACCATTGTGCTCGGTCGCTTGCCAAAGCAATATACAGTCGAGGTACGACTAAAGAATTAGCTTCAAGCTTCAAGTTGGATTTTGCTTTGATTTGAATTGATTAGGCCGTTTTTTTTACAATTTTTAACAACGGCTCTTTCTTCTACGATAATTGTAAAAACAAGTAATACTCCGATATCACAAGGATGTTAGCTACTGTACCTTCTTTTCTGTTTGTGCCCGCCGCTTGTCGGCCATCCACTTTCATACTATATAGCCGCAAGATGTTCTGGGATTACATAAAAGTGAGACACATTATTTGTTGATGGGGATGTTATCTTTGAAACCAAATATCACCTTTGCGTCCCTCCGTCATGCAAAGCCTCGCGTCTCGCTCATTTTCACGTTGTTTCCGGCGGAACACTATTCCGCTGCGATACTCTGCTATGCGTACCCTTTGCTGGTACATTCCTGTTCAAAAATCCACTCGCAAACCAAAATTCAAAGCCCACAACGCGATGAGGCAATATTCGGAAGAGGCGCAAAGTCGAATACTTGAACAAGGTCTACCACTCTTAGTAAGCGCCATCGACCGACTTGGCCCGTGAAAAATCTGATTTCTATAATGTGAAGCACTCTGGGCCAACAACGGCCAGTTTGCTCTCATATGCTGCCACTCACTGGCTAGCTCCCTCTGTAATTCCACCAGGATGGAGTACGGATTGGAGGCGCTGGGACTACTTGCTGACCCTGTTCGCGTTCAGCCCATACTTCCTGCGTCTCCCGCAGATCGAGATGCTCATCAACGTGAAATACGGCATTCCCGGCGAGGTGCGCCCCATCATGTTCTCAGACGCGCGACAGTCCGTCCTCTTCTCGACAGAACTCCGAGCGCACAACCCCGACTCGGCGGCGCCTGAAGGCACCCCATCCGAAGACGACGGCGCGGGGTACGTCTTCCTCCTCAACTGCCGTACGTTCGAGGTCTGGACATATGACCCGGATCGAGGCTCGCGCCACATTCCGGATACGATCGAAGAGCTGGTCCTGCTTGTTGGCGCGGCGCCGACCCCTGAGGGCGTGCCGATGGTCAAGGTTCGTCCGGACCCTGCCGGCGAGGAAGCACTCCAGCGCATCCTCGACCGCGACCCGACTGTTGTCCCGCTCCTCGAGAGACAATTCCTTGGCTATGCACCTCGCCCGACGGAGCGCTCTGAGGAGCTCCTCGATCCAGAAGAGGCCGACGCCGCACACAAGGAGAAGTTTGCCGAGGCGATCCAGCAGTTGCGTTCGTACGTGGAACAAACGGAGAAGGAGTTGAGGCTCGATGAGGCGGAGCTTGGAGACCTTCGAGAGACAGGGTCCCCCGAGTGCAGGAGAATTTCCGGGAGGATGAGGAAGGTCATGTAAAAATACGGGCTGCGCTTGAAGACGCCAAAATAAAGCTCAGGGCGTGGAAGAAGCTATGGACAGAGTCGTACGGACCCGATGGTGTCAGATAGCGGTCAGATTTCAACCAATAGAATCCGGTTCTTCCGAAGACTGAAATTCTGTTCAAACTCAAGATTCTGTGGCCTGCCAGCCGTACGTCCGAATACTTTTTGTGACTCTGTCTCTGGATTTCAAATGGGCGAATAGGATTGCAGAACGGCTAGCGCTCGCGAGTTCTCCCTTTCCTCCGCGATCCCTCGACATTGTGGTTTCCGCCGCACGATCGTTCCGCGAGCCTCCCCAAGCACTAACTAGGGCGGCGGGGTACGGAGCCGTTCCGCAACATTAGCCCCTCCCTTCCTTCAAACCACACTGTAATAGGGCGACGGCGTGGACTCTGATGAAACGCAGCGTAGCCAGGTGAGGTCATCCATTTCGGCAATTCAACAGTCCACTCGATCGGATTAATATTACTGAGCTCGGCGTTGGCTGTTCAAACATCACGGTCCAGGACGGTCCCGACTCACGGAAATCTCGAGAGCCGTGTAGACTCCGGCCGCCACTAAGGCATGTCAGCATTGTTGACAACACGGCCGCCAAACTCGGTGTTCCGGTGACACCAGGGCCCAGGCGTTTCACGATTGGCTCCGGTCGACATCAGTACAGACTCAGTCTCCGTGGCTATTGAGACGGCCAGACAGGTTCACTGGTCCAGCGCAAAGTTGAACTAAATGCGACAATGTTCTGGTTGAAAACGACGGTAAGCAATGATCCGCCGAATCCGAGTCGCTTGCGAATTCTCTATTACTTAGGCGAGTTGACCCCATTGGCGAACGCCACTTCATTCTCAACAGGCTTCTCGCAGCCTTCGCTGCTATCAATAGCAGAACTAAGTAGGTCCGGTGGCTGACGGGGCATCACCTGAGACCAGTGCCGAGACATGGGAGCCTAACCAATGACGCAGTACGGCGATTCTTCTCCTTCTGCGGCCGCATATAAAGCCAGCATGGAGGCACAACCTCCTCATTCTTTCAGAGTCGGCCTTCCCCAACTTCACTGCGAGTAATCATTCAATTTCCCATCCATCCATGAAATTCTCCATCTTCACCTTCTTGGCGGCTATCGCGGCGCCCACTGTTGTGCGCGCGATGCCATTTGAGTCGCGGGATGTTTATACTCCACCGGTTCTCTATCCCCACGACGGAACTGTCTGGTATGTCGGCCAGCGCCATAATGTCACCTGGTGAGTATCTCCCTGCAACTTCCTGCTCCACTATTGACCCAGACCCGGTCCAGGGACAACTCAGACCCGCCCGTGAACATCACCAACAAGATCGGGCGCATTATGCTCCGCAAGGGTGGTCTCACCACTCCAGGCAAGCCGTTTACTTCCTCGAATGCGCTTGCGGAAACCGATTATCATACATTGCAGTGATCCTGGCAGATAACTTCTCAATCCTGCTCGGCCGGATCGAGGTCACAGTGCCCTGGGTGGAAGACGGCTCGGACTATCAGATCGTTTGTGAGCACACATCTCTTCCAAGCCGTCGTATCGGCGCTAAATGAAACCCACTTGCAAGTGTTTGGCGATTCTGGAAACTTTAGCCCTGATTTCACGATCAACGGTGCTTAACGAAGTCACGAAGCATGAACGTCTATGAATTGCCGAACACTGACATGGACTTATGAATGAATGAGGGCACGGGACATATCAATGGACACCATCTTATCAGTAGCATCTAATTGGACATTCGATGTATTTTTCCTGTACTCTGTGTAAATGACCCATTCAGGACTCTGACTCTGAGGGGTCAGGATTACTCAGAAGCGCAGAACATTATTCGACATAATCTGAAGCTTCATAACGGCCGCAAATTGTTTGGCCAGTGAGAAATGCTTTGCTGTTGTCGACGAAACTAGTGCTCACCAACGCAGGGTCTTTTTTCGCGATAGGTGGTTTTGGGATCTCATCGTAACAACGCTCAACTCAGTCAATTTATAGAAGGCCCCGCAGAGGTCGAAGAGCAGCAAGTGTCTTATGGGTCGACTAACCAGAGACAGCCTTTATATATGAACAGTAGCAAATTGAACCAGCACTGCAAATTGAACTATCATTTGCCTTTATTTGGTGAGATGCGTGTCGCGTGTTGGATCACGTGTGCATTATCCGCGAAAAGTGTAGTTAACTTGAAAGGAAAGTAGCCAAGAAAAGTTATCGTGGCACAAGCGATCTATAGGTCGACATGACCCCAGTTTTGACATGTTGGTAATGAGCGAGAAAACGCGGCTTATGCTGATGCGAGAGGCAGTGATAGCTTCAAGGGGATTCACTTTCGCGAAAAAAGACACATACCTTCCATTTTTCTTTTCAGACCCGGATTTGGTTAGCCGACAACAGCCGAATGTCCCCCTCCAGCGTGGGAATTGATCCCATCAAATTCTCTTTTTGAGAAACAAATCCGAACAATGTTACCACAGAATGACGCTACTCCGCTGTCAATAGCCAAACCGCCCATCTCCTTGAAGCCAATCTCAAGCCAAGCTGCCTCAGTGACAGTATCTACATTTCTTCCTCCGAGTCGATGGCACAGGTATGTTCACACAAAGTATTTGAGACTCCGAGCCATAACCCATACTCTAGACACCCCATGAAGACACAAACCATGCGTTAAAATGTCTTCGCGTTCTAGCGACTCGAGACGGTGGAGTTGATGTCTTCGGCTTTCAAATTACAGCACCCATTATCGAAGACCATCTTCGGCAGAACAGCTTTACAACCAGCACAATTGAAAGCCTTCTTAGCCCCAATGACATGCAAGATGTACTGGTAGTGAATGCCTTACTAAAGGCTTTGCGAGAGCTCCCAGATGCTCCTCGTGACTCGACACCGGCATTTTGTTGTGCTCGCGAAGCTCTGAAAACATTTGGCAGTCAGGGGGTCCAGGGGAGAGGCTAAGAAAGCCATTTTGGTGTCCTGGTAGCATTTGTATGGCCTCTGGACAAAAATCAAATTCCATACAAAACTTTTTTTTCAGCGCCCAGGGAGACCCCCCTCCCCCCATCCCAAAAAGGAAATTGCTTATCTCCGAAGCCCCTTGGATAGCTTTAGGCTTTAGCCTTTGAGAAGCGAACACAGATCACTAGAGGCTAGCCTGGCAGTCTGCAGGTATTCTTCCTGTACGCTGCGTAAATGGCCCATTCAGCACTCTGAACCGGACCAAGCCAAAGGCCAGGCCAATAAAAGAATCGCGACAACGATAAATCTGTCAATCGCAAGTCAAATCGAGCAATCAAACGTGAAGAAATAACAAAACCCACGCAGTTCATGGACTTCGAACACATCGCGTGCCGCTGCAGACGGAAGCAGGCGCGGAATTTCACCTGCGAGCCACCGGACAGTGCCTTCTTGGCTCCGGATCGAACGCACCGCATCTAGTCGTTGCTTGTACAGAAATAGAGTGACGACCAGGGCGTGCAAATTGGCTACTGGCAGCCCGCATAGCGCGGAGTCCAGCGTGGCCCAGGGGAGGGACTGCACGACATCGCGATTGTCAATGCGGAAGTCGATTGTGAGGCGCTGGAGGCGGTTATTCCCCAAGTTGTTCAGAATGTAAATCAGCCAGGGAACTGGATTCGACTGGACAGAAATTCCGAGGGATAGGCGCAGGGAGGTGAGCGCTGGTAGATTGCTGATCGCGAAGAAATTATCGGCTGGCCAGGCTGAGACGTTTTGAATAATTGTTCGCGGACAGAAAATATTCGCTCACGAGAATAAACCGGTTGGAAATGCAAGGACTCCAACGTGCCGCTGATATGGTGCAGCAGGTCTTTTACGTGGGGCACATCGGTCAGCGCGTGGAAAGCCAGCCTCAGATCACGAAGTGCACGGAAGCTTCGCGTGGAAATGGCCCATGGGATGAAGGCTCCGACATCCATATCCAATAAAGTAAGAGAGCTGAAGGTAGCGGACCATCCCTCGTCCGTTCCTGTTTCCTTTTCTACATCAAGTTCCAGCATCTCAGAGAATTTGAGTCTCTGAAGATTGCGACAATGCTTGAAAATCGCAGCATCGACGACAGCGAACCCAGTGAAATCGACATCGCGTAAAGAGGGGGAATTGACGAGCGAGCGGATAGACGATTTTAAAGCGAACGGTAGCTCTTGCCAGGGTTCGCCCGAGAGCCGCATCCGAAAGCTATGGAGCTTAGAGTTGACCAGGATATCTAGAAGTACAGGGAGCTTTTCGTCTGAGGAAATCCGCTGCCGAGCCGGTGGAATTGAAGAGGAAAGGATGGTCAAATGTCGAATGTATAGGGCGATATGAGGTGACTCGTGGAGGACCCGATATAGATTGGAGCAAGGAGACCGTGAATGGCTGGTCACTTTCGGAGCATTGACGCATACGCGATGAAACAAGTACGGTTGGCTGATCGAGAGACATTGCTTCGAGACAAGACAGGTCCGACGCAGTGTCTCGAAGTCGGGTGGAAGACGTTCGAAGACAAGCACCATAAGTTCTGGGGGAAACCTGGGTCCGGATTCAGTTGAATGAGGATCGTTGAGTGCGCTAGTCATGTGTGGGAGAGGCTGAGAGCTCGGCGAGTCAGACTTGGGCGCTCGTCACTCAAGCAAGTTGACGCACGCACAGCCACCTCCTTCCTCTTGTGTATTTTGGCGGGCCGGCGGCATGTCCGTCGGATAGAAACATTGGTACGAATTTGAATGGTATTCCATCTGCGATAGAGGTCCTGGTGATGGACAACGTATTGGACAACGGGAGGGGATACTGGTAGTACTATTAGGTAGGTAGGATAATAGTGTGAACAACAAGGATTAGCGAGAGGACGGGGTAAACGAACGTGTCGAGGATACTGCAAGTACGGTAAGCCTGTATGCCGACTTCACCTCCCCCAGAATGGCCACCTCCTCCTCCGCGCCTCGTTCCCATTCCCATTCCTCTCGCCGTCAAGCCCACCCATCCCCGCCCCCGGAAACACCCTCAAATCAGGGCTGCTCCGCCCCATTTCCAGCGCGCCAGGACGGCTCCGCCCCATCTCCAGCACGAGCGCGCGCACCGGTTGCAGCACAGGTCCGGCCGCTACAAAACGCTGGCCACGCACATGCACACCCGCATCTGCAACTTCCGCAGTCCAGCGTGCGGGAAAGGCGGCCGTCACCGGGCTCCTAGGCTTCTCCCACCCCCGCAGAGGCGCGCGTCGGCGCCCACGGCTAGCGTAGATAGCGTAGATCGGGAGCACACCATCACTATCGCTCGCAGGCGTAGGCGCGCGCGGACCGACGGGCGAGGGACCGCGGACATAGATGGTCGGTGGGGGGCTTGCGCTTGAGGGCCTCTGTGGCTGTGATTGCGGCTCGGGCGCGCGCGTGGTGGGGAGTAAGGAACTCCCTGCATACGCGGCCGGGGGCGCGCGCAAGAGGTCTGCGGTGGGCGGCACCCGCGCATGCGCATGTCCGTGTGGCCCTCCCGTGGCACCATTACCGTCTCCCGTAATGACGAACCCCGCAGGCCACGTTGTCGGCTCGGGTGCGCGCGCGGTGGAGAGCGAGGAAGCCTCCGCCACGTACGCGGTCGGGGCTGCACGTAGCGGGCCCGTGGCGGACGGCACCCGCGCGTGCGCATCTCCGTGTGGCGTCGGCGGTCTCCTCGCATCCCCTGGTTGGCGCCCCTGATTCGACGATGCCGACCTGGCGTGCGTCCCACCCTGGGCTGTGGAGGGCGCCACGGGCAAGGGCTTCCCAGCAAACTGGTCGGACGTCGCCCACCCATGTTCGGGGGGCGTCGACGGCCTCCTCGTATACCCATGGCGATGTCCCGTATTCGAATTCGAATCCGACGCTATCGCCGTGGAGCGCGTCTCGCCTTGCGCTTCTGGCGAGGTCCAAGCCAAGGCCCCGGCGCTCTCCAATCCTACACCTCTTGGTGCAAATCCTTCACCCTGCCTTCGTTCAGATTTGTAGCCCGTCTGATCTCCACGATTCCTCCCCTTCGCACCGTTTCCGTCTACTGCACCAACGACACCTGGAACCCAGGCGCCGCGTTCTCTTTTTCCCCCCTCCTCGCCGTTGTCGAACTCGTCCAACGCCCCCACCAACACACTCTCCACACCGCCTATCGCGCGCTCGCTCAGCACATACGCCTTAGCGCGATCCTGCGGCCTCGCCTTCGACCCCGACGCAGACGAGAACGCCATGAGGAACGTCGACAGCGCGCACACGAGCATCGCGCTGCGGTAGGTCGCGGGGAGGACGTGCACGATGTGTGCTGTGGTGCTCGAGCTCGTGCTTGGACCCACCGCACTCGGCACACTCAGAACACGCGTGGGCATCCCAGTGGCGCGCAGATTCGCCTGCGACTTGGTCCGTCTAAATAGCGAAAAGGCACGTCTATGGCGCGGCGGTGCAAGCGTTGAGTTGGCGCTGTCCTCGCGGCCGCGCCTGGGGGTGTCGAAGGCCCGCGTGGGAAGTGGATCGGAATGAGAGCGCCAATGAAGGGTCGGGGACACAGGGGCGGGGTCGTGCACCGAGCGGGTGTGTGCACTGCGACTGTGCACGTCGGACCCATGGCTGTGGTGATGCGTTCCGTTGGTTGCGCTACATCGACCAGTCGATTCGGTCAGTAAGTGTGAATTGTGAAGAGAGAAAATAACGTACACATACCCTGGGCCCGCAAGGAATCCGGCCGCGAGGTTGGTGACGAGGACGACGTGCTTCAGGACGGCGTTTTCGTGCTGGTTGGGCGGGAGGAAGGAGAGCAGGGCGTCGAACGGGCGGGTATCGTCGTCGATGGCGCGGCCAAACAGGGTCTTGGAATCTGCGCGCGCGCGTCTGCTGACGAGAGAGGTCGAGGCGATGAGGGACGCGGTGCTAGCAGAAGCGAGTGTGGGGGTACTTCTACTTGCGGAGAGGGCGGACGGGGCGCGGGGAGCGAGGTGCGTAACCGAGAGAAAGTCCGGGAGTGGCTCAGGGACGCAGAATGCGGAGCCGCCGGATGGATCTTGTGCCAGCTGGAGTATGCATTCAGGGTCGGGAGTGGTGCGCCATTCGCGGGCCACGGCGGCGGCGGCGTCGAGCACGTCGATGAGAGTGAGCGCGAAGGCCGGGACTCCGGGGACGAGCGGGGTGCGCAGGCGGAGAACACGTATTGTGGCGTGGCTGCCGGTGCTGCGATGGCGGAAAGGAGAGCAGACCTTGGCGGCGGCGCGTGCGTGACCAGCAGGACGAGGCTGCGCGCAAAGGTGGCCGAGCGAAGAATCGGCGAGAGCGCGTGCGGCGTCGGTGCTGGTGTACAGGTATGAATAGAGTGAAACAAATTTATAACGACTTCTTACCCCCAAGAACAAGTATCACAGTAGAACTCTGAGAAAAGACATGGGAAAGGGCGGGCAGATTAAACGCGGTCCAGGGGGCATCTGCGTCGAGGACGCCAGTCGAGGGGCCTGCCAGCAGGGTCATGGCGTTCCGGGAAGCCGCCAGGTGTTAAATAGTTCATCACATTGCAGGACTCGACCGTCCGAGCGCAAAAGAACCTGCATGCAGTGCCAATTTGCGGGTTTCCTTGCCAATCGCGCCGATCGCGACGCGCCCATTGCCCGTCGCTTCAGGATAAGACGCAGCAAAAGGTCATTCAGCAACGAACAAAAGCGGTCCCGCGCCTCCAAGCGAGGTCATGAGTTAAGAAGCGGACAAGTTCCGATTCTGAGGCTGAGCAGGATCTCTTTCAGACTCAGAGCACCCAGGTATTATTGAATGGGAGGCATTTCGTCTTGAATATTATATTGAGGGCCATGGGCGAAATCGTGGAAGAATCAAGGAAGAATCATGAAGGATGCACAGCCACCGTTTGTGCATGTTGTTTAAATTTCCAGGCGTCTCTCCCTTTGAAATTGAATCTTTCTGTTTTAACCAGCTGCGAGTACATCTCTCGCAAAATCTCTCGCAAAGATCGCCGACAGCCGTCGAACGCGCTACAGAATTTCAGGAATTTCAATTTTTATTGTCGTCGCGGTCGACTTCCTCAAGGGCCAAGGATGATTGAAGATCAGGGCTACTAATGATGCTGTTGTATGCTTCTGAAGCCACCTCCATTCATCCAAGTGACTCTGAGCCACGACAAGGCTGGATCGTGATTTTCAAGTTGGGATGTGCTCCAAATGTGCTCGACATCACCCCCCAAAGCACAGCTTTCATCAGGCCCCTCGCGCGATTTTCCTCGGCCGTGCTTGAAGATCTCCTCTGTCGCCAACGTGAACCCGTTCTATATAATTCCCACCTTCCGAGTCCCCGAACATAGGGCTGCAACCAGAGGATGCACACGGCACTTACATTTACTGCCAACGTGGTCGCCATAGTCGGTAAGCCGGGCTTACATAAAATCGCCCATGTCTTGAGTGACCTCTTTCTTCGCGGCACAGTACTAGTAGCCCAGTAGCGCTCCATTTGAGAGATTCTTTTTTTCCCATTTTCGGATGCGCAGTCATGTGATCTCGATATTGCCTTTTTAAGGAATTTCATCTAACCAGTGCGACTCGAATGAACGTCTAAAACAACAAGTAATATTTTTCACAAAATATGTAACACAGCTGCTAAATATATAACATAACCATCGTCCCCAATTAACCGAAAATATAGCAAGTGAGAGTGAGTGAGTGAGTGGGCTTTGTCTTTTGTGGAAGCACGCAAGAAGGATTCATCCCCAGGCAGCCCTGTCCAGGCTGTCCTTTACGACTTGTAGATCACACAGTCGTCAATGAACGTCCACGCAGGCGCGGCCCCCCCAACAAACGACAGCTTGTCGCTCCCCGTCCCGGTCACCTCCGCCTCCGCAAACGTATACTGCTCGAACCCAGTCACCCCGCCCACGCGCTCCCCGTTCCACTTAATGTCGACTTTCGCGGGCCCCTCGAGCTCCTCGCCAGAGAACGCGCTCGAGAAGAAGCACTGCACTACATACTTCACGTCCTTCTCGGTTTTGATCGGCTCCGCCGGGGTCAGGGTGCCCGCATCGCTGTCGCTGCCGAACGCCGAGCCAAGGAGGGCGCTTCCGTGGCCGGTGTGGGCGTAAGCAGTGAAGAAGAAGATCGTGGCGTCATTGTCACCGCCCGCAGAAGAGGTGCCGATCCAGTTGGCGTACGACTGGGTGAAGCAGAAGTCGTCGCAGGCGGTGTAGCCTTCGAAGCCGCCGTCGGTGAGGTAGTTGTCACGAGCGTAGCCGCGGGAGAGGGTCACAACGAGGGGGCCTTGGCCGTAGTTAACTGCAGTAGATTCGTCGGGGGTTGCGCCATTAACAGGATAGTACTGATTGGATGTCAGTACGAGGGGAAGTAAACGCAGCAAAGATGATACCATCGAGCAAGTGTAGGTTGTGGGATTGCCGTCTACAACCGCGCGCCAGATGTTAAAGAAGGCGCATCCACCGCCGTTGGGATCAACGCCGCGGCCGTTGCAGAGAGCCGCGCAGGCAGCAACGTCGTACTTGTCAATGAAGGCAAAGCCCATGTACTGTGGAAATGGTTAGCATCGGATGAAGAGAAGCTTCGAACGACAGGATGGAGGGAGCAGGACGTGAATGAAGGGATGAGTATGCATGAAGGGAACCCGAATGAGATACGACGACGGAAGGAGAGGGATGCGACTTACCCCGGGAGCATTGTTGGCGCCATCGGTAGGCCCAAAGACAAGCTGGTAGCCATCAGGCGTAGTGGGGTCAACGAGGCTATCGAGTCCCCAGCCGCTGCTCTGGGTAATGTAGGTGAGAGGAACAGTCTCGTTGCCGACCTGGAGAGGCAATCCGCGTTAGAAAGGGTATCAGAGCGTGAAGCCAAGCTTACCTGAGGATAAGAGGCTTGTCCGCCAAAGTTCGTCTTCTCAGCCGCGGAGTGAAGATCGCCGTAGGCCGCACACTTGAGGTTGGACTTCTGGCTGAAGACAAAGTCGAGGAGGTAGTTATTGTATTCGTAAAAGAGATTGGCAAAGACTGTCCGGGTGTCCAGGTCAGCGACGTGCGTCAGAACAAGGTTCGGAGGAATACCCACCACATCCTTCTATAGTGGTGCACCAATCCAAGCAGGCTTGGACGTTGTACGTCGAATTGTCCACGACGGTGTAGGTAAGGTATGCGGTGCCCTCGATCGACGCGTCATGCTGCCCCACGGCGAGCCCGTCGAAGAGCTTCTTAAACCCCGACTGGCGCTTCCCCAAGCGGCCGGTGTCGCGGCGGCGCGTGCTGTTAGCAGCAGAGACATCGGCGATGGTAGCATTGGTGACGGTTCCGTCGATGGCGGTGACACTTGTGGGTGGGACGTCCGCGTCGGGTGGCGTATCGATGGGGGCTGCGGTCTTCTGGTTCACCTGGCCCACCGTCTGTGCGATGAGATCGTTGTCGGACGTGGGTGGTGTGACGGCGTCGGGGGTTTGACCAGGGAGACCTTGTAGAGCGGGCGGGGTGAGGGCGGTGGCAGCTGGTTGATCACGGTCAATACAATTCAAAGTGCAGAGATGACGGAGAGCGACGTACAGACTAGGAGCGCGGCGAGCGCGAGGAGCCGCATCGGGGAAGGCATTAGAGGAAGTAGTAGACGAAGACTTGGAAGGAGGAATGTCGATGTCGATATCCTTTGTGCTCGGCGGGTTTTAAGCAGTTGGATAACATGGCATCAAAAATGTTTGGGCCCGGAACAGGGGAAGCCATGCATAGCCTGCGGCGTAAAGTAACTGGTGTTGTTCGTGCCTGCGGCCTTTACACGATATTAACCTTGTAGTTTTTGACTATGCCGATGCCACTTGGCCAAGAGTGGAAACTGATGTGCAGGCATCGGAGGCCCAGCGCTTCCGGAATAATCAGAGCGCGGCATAGATTCTGACGTTCATTTGGACGGATGGAAATCCGCTAAAGCCCCGCAGAGTGTCCAGCCCGTCAGACCCAAGAAGCGAGCAGTAAAGGCAAAACAGCACATCAAGGAGCAGTCGAGGACGAAGATGTCGAGTTGAGACGAGCTTCTTTCCCATGTAAGTTTACGCATCCACGATTCTACAACGCTGAAGTAAAAGCGACTTTTTGTTCGAGGTTTCTCAGATCGGAACACTTGATTCAGAGTCACAGAAGACATGCTGTGCATCCGTTTGCCGATCCGGAACTCGAATAGACCGACCACGACGGCCCTTGTCCAACTTGTGTCATGATGGCGGGACGAGGAAAAGATTTGGACAGCTTTGGCGGTGTTGATTTATCACGGTCCAAGTCATCAATAGGTCGACCTTGGCGGCCTTCATCAACGTTTCCCAAACGTTTCCCCCGCTCCCTGTCGGTGCTGCCAATCCAGGCCCTACGTCCCGCCAATGTCGTCCTTCTTTCTCGTCAACCCATAGCATCGTAGGACGCTGCTAGCGTTTCAGTTGTCATCATTATTCAAACAGCCACTTTAGGCTACCCTCGCCTTGCCCTCGCCCCAAAATCTAGGCTTCAGCCTCGTGAAGCCTCGTGGCGCGTTTTCGGGCCGTCATCGGGATCCGCACGGTGACCATAACGAATTTTCTAGACTTTCGTTCATCCCATCCCGACATTGGGCGTAACGTTTTGCTATTTGACCCGTGGACACAGCTTGTCTGAATTGAGCAATATCACTGTTAAAGGTTCGCTGGTCCATGGGCGACTACAAGAAAATGTTCGTTGGCCTCCTTCCTGCGGACTCCACGGACAGAACGAATCCAATACGAGGACCTGCATCTGCGTACGTTTCCCTGTCCGTCTACTTTTAATTTACGCTCGCGAATCCAAGGCCGTGCGCGCGAATATCTGTCCATGCTTTCACCTGCTCTCACGGCGGCCATCTACGGCTGCGAGTTTCATCGGACGTCTCGATGCATTTGACAATCAACGTCGTCTTCGGCAGGGTTCTCGTCTCGCTTCCTGCTTACATCTGCCTACTTGGTTATCTACTTATTCGGCAATGAATCTCGCACAAAAGTCTCTGAAACCCTCCGCTGCTGCTTGCCGCTGCCAATGTCACGTCTTTCTTGTTGGTTGGTGCCTGGCCAAGATCACTATATTATGTATAATCATTTTGTTCAAAGCCCTTTCGGATTCTATCTGTATTCGGATATCGTACAGGACCAGGCAGGCTGTCCACTCCATCACTCAGCAAGCACCCTCGAATCAGATCATCTCGCGCGCGCTTTCACTTGCCCGACACCTTAACGCTGCATTGATGTTCTCGCAGGAGTGGGACTTGATTGTCCTCGAGAAGACGATCGTTGGAAGAAGATATATTGTTCCATAATACTGCACTGATCTTGTTGTCTTTGTATTGATGTTCACGCAGGAGTGGGACTTTCAATTGTCATTAGAAGAAGACATACCGTTTCACGGAGCGTACCGGAGGCCTTGAAATCCCGGATTATGTTCGGTGTGGGTTAATGTCGGCTAAGGTACGAACCGACTGTCTGTCTGCCCATCATTGAATTTGTGGATGGCCAACTCCCCAAGGGACATACATTTACTGACGATCCAAAATACGGTGTGTCTACTCCAAGTTCCAGTGATTGAATAAAATCTGTGGATACAGCAATTCGAATTTCTACGACACGACCTCCGAGCGCGAGCTTGCAGCTTCCACCGATTGATATTTTTTGGCAACTTGCTAAGCAGGTACATAATGTGCCCACTCAATAACAACCCTCGGCATCGTCGTTGAACCCTCCGGGCTAGTTTAGTTTATTTATCGCTATGTCATGGAAGACATACGCGGTCCCTGATCAGGACCGACCCTGAGTCGGCGTCGGTGCGTTTCCCGGTTATCATACTTTTCATTAATGCGTTTATACTTGCCGATTCACGAGATTCCCAATTCACCATAAGGTCGTTCATGGCATTAATCACTCTTCTTCTACAGTTTTCCGCAACTTAACGAATCTCGCACTACAAAAACGGCCTAACTTGTCCCTTACTAGACGAGCGAGCGAGCGCAGAATCAATTAATCCCCGCGTCCTCGCAGCTCTTTATCGCTATCGGGGCTCTTCATACAGCACTCGAATCTACATATGTGCCCAGAGGTAAGTATCGCAGCAGTACAAACAAACAGTAGGTTTTCATTTCATCTTTGGCATCATGAATGAATAAACGATGTTGACGAACGTGCAGATAAAGATAAAATATGAGATATAAGATGAAACATAACGATCTATTGCAGGCACCCGGAGGTTTCCTGCCTTCCTCGCGGTTTGGATTGGACAGAATGATGCTGCAAAACAACGAGGACGGACAAGAACAATTCGAGCCCTCGTCGACTTGCCGGGCGGGTCTGGTTTCCACCACGGAAAACATGCTGTCGACCTTGGATTTCATCCAATCAATCAACTTGGGTGATTGTCAGACTGCATTCGATGAGCTGAACGCTTCAATTTTGACTTTGACTTCGTGTTAAAGCAACCTCAGTGGATTGTTGTCAAACGCAAATTTAAAGGTGCGAACCTTCGTCTCAGTTGAATCCCCTTCCTCCCCAATTCAGAGATGCCATGGTCCAGGCAATTGGCTGGAATGTTATAGGAGGACGCATTGGCGTCGAGATACCCCAGTATTACTGTCGGACTTGGGTTTCTCAACCAACGTCAGCGATTGCCCGACTAAGTAGGTATGCATCCTACGAAAGTTCGACTTTAACTTAGTGCCAACCAACAGCGGATTCACGAGTTCGAAGCTGTCAAAGGCAACTTAGCATCGCATGGTCTTTCCGCAATCCAGGAACGCGAATGCTGTTCTAATCCCCTCCGTCCAACTCACACACGAATTTGGGCTCAGCGCGCCGACAGCTCCACATGCGCAGAGTCGATTGGCGCAGCTCATCGGAGCTGGGACTGCTTCTTCACTGCATCCCGACACCTCGGAAATAACCCCTGAAAAAGCTGACTAAATTGGATTTGCACCGCCTCCTTGGTCCGCCTCGCACCCGAGTGGCGACCGAGCAGAGTCTGAGACGACCCAGCGAGGGACGGTCTGGAGAGTAGCGGGGACCTCGCACAACTTTAGCGTCACTTTAGCTCGTGCGGCTCAGTGGGCCACATGGACGATACCCGTCGGCATGGACGGCTGTACTCAAATCCTTGTACTCAAATCCTCATGAAGGCGGAGAATAAAAATTCTCCGCGAATGGAAGCTGATTTGCGCACACATACAGTATGCATCTTCAATACTCTTGAAGTTTTGGTCACCGCTTCGGACGATACGGCAGGGAGTACCACCCTTGACGTTCTGGTCGGAAATTTTAGCCGGTTCCCCAAAAGCCTGGCGTGCAAAGAAAAGAAAACTGGCCGCATCGGTGGAGAATTCATTACAATTTCGAGTTTCCGAATAGCGCTGAGTCGCGGGTGGGTTGACGGTTTTCTCCCTCAAAACCTGTATCTTCTCGGCTTCTTCCCTTTACAGCTATTTGCGGAACATAAGGCGCGGATCAAATTTTTATCAAAAACAGTGATTTTCACTAATGCCCCTCCAATTCACTCAATTCTTGCCCGAATGTCTTCAAACCTTGACTAAACAATGAGAAATGACTTTCTGCAGTGCTTAGGGTATGTGTGATATTTATTTTACCTAACTGACACGTCCAAATGGGGCAACAGACGGTTTTCAGCCGTTGCCCCTCTATCTCTGGAGATAGTGCCCAAAATTTCTTGAAAATCTCTGAATGTCTTCTCAATAAGATATTACATTGCTTAGGGTTCAATTCAATGTTATATGTCGAGGTGTATGGTATGAAATAACACTCAAATTTAATATATATTTGAAATCCTCATGGATCACCATAGTAAAACAGATCTGCAGGTTATATACCATCCTAAGCAATGTAGTATATATGTATAAGTTGTTCCAAGACACAATTTTTGGAAACTGAAGGACAATGCTCACGATATAGGGGCAATAGCTGAAAATCATCTGTTGCCCCATTTGGACGTGTCGGTTAGGTAAAATAAATATCACACATACCCTAAGCACTGCGGAAAGTCATTTCTCATTGTTTAGTCAAGGTTTGAAGACATTCGGGCAAGAATTGAGTGAATTGGAGGGGCATTAATGAAAATCACTGTTTTTGATAAAAATTTGATCCGCGCCTTATGTTCCGCAAATAGCTGTAATTGGGATGAAACTTCCAATAGTGAGGGCCTAACATTCTCTCGGAACAATTTGTATTTTTCTAGAATGCATGACTGCACCCTTGGCGCAACTCTTCTGAGTCGATACAACCTCATCATCGTTAGGCCAAATATAAATTCACTGACGGTGCGATTTTCCTTGCGGATATTCGAGCACCGACCCGTCTTGCCCGAAAGTCCAAGATAAAGACCCCAAGTAAACTGATTTGCATATCTCTCGCGGATTTGAGTCGCAAGCGCTGCATTAGTTACTACGAATTCACCAAGTGATAAGTAAAATTCTAAGTGGCAACGGCTACCAGAGACTTGGAAGTCTTTCACCAGCCAAATGCAAACTATACAGCGATTGATTACCAGGGCCAGAAAATAATTTAATCAAATCCCTGCGGACTGCCCGCCAAGTCATTCAGTGAAGTCGAGCTACCTAATTATAAGTATTCTGGACTTGCCACTATTCCGGCACTTTGCCCTTGAAGTGCCACAGAGGCCATGCCATATCCAAGAGACCACTTTTTGGAGAAGGGTTGAAGGGTATGTCTTGGCGTCTATCACGTTCTGCGTACTCAGTGGTGCGCTGCACGATCATCACGGTTCAATTCGCATTAATCTGTTGAAGAGGTTCCGCCGCCGTCAGTAAAGATATTGGCCTTCGGCGCGCCACTCAACTTCTGGGCCTCAGTTTCCCCATGATAGTATGAAACAAAAACAATTGTCTTCCGTTTCCAATATCCAAAACCCGGAATCCTGAGGAAATATCCACAAAGACTCCGGAATTCGGCCATCAAGCGGACCAAAGTTGCGGTGTTCCGAAGGAGATTGCCGGGTGACACTAACTTCCTTCCATTTCTCGACACCGGTCTACGCACTACTCCTGGCACAGATTCAGGATTTCTCATGATTTCAGAAGATGTCGAGTTGATTGTGGACGGAAATGAGGTCAACTGCTGTCTCGCTGACTCGCTCGAATTAAAAAGTTTCAGGGTTGCCGCTGGCCAGTGTCCGGCAGTCACGTATTTGTCGTGTGCTCCTGAAAAAATTCTAACACCCGCTCTCAAACTCCAGCTTCTTGCCCCTCGTCGTGGTCTCTCCATGTGCACATCTCGCTGCCAACTCTCATCCGAGCTCGGCAACGGCGGCTCTGGTTGCAATTCATTAACAGCTGCCTGGACAACTATTCGGCGGTCATGCGGCTGCCAGTAGGCATCCCGTGCCGCTTATCCACGGTACCGAAAATTGATCCACATATGGTTTACACTGCATTCGCAACCACACAACCATTCCTGCTTGATACCTGACGGGATTGTCGGGATCCTCGGTGTCTCCTCTGATCACGACAATCCGCTTCCAAGAATGGAACCTCGATGCTGGAACTTGTTGGCCGCCGACCATGAACGGACTTAGCTTTCGCTTGACACTCTCCCTTACGTCTCTTGACTCTGGCCACGGAAAGCAATCGTAACCGGAGGTATTCACTCGACCAGGTCCATGTAATCGTGAGCCTTCCACTCAGTTCGATTCTTTGCCCACCTAATTCGGAGCCCGATACCCCATTTCAGCTTGAGCCGCAGAGACTACTTAAAGTCGATACAGTTACCCTTTAGAGCAAGTAACTTGACGATGTTCAACCCGTACTCTCAAGGCTGGCAAAACCCAGGATCGTCTAGGGCGAGGCCCTCAATTTTTGGCGCTCTCCCATTCACTTCGCCCGACACTTTGCCCACATTCTTCTCATTTCGTTTCACCTCCTTCAACCCAACGATATTGAACTGCAACGTCATTGGTCCAAAGTCGCGACCGTATTTTCGAATCACGACGGACACTCCGATGCCGGGTGTCACCGTCTTTCAGAATTCCAGCGGTCAAAACATCGCACTGATTCAATGGCACCGGCATCCTGAGGTTGAACTGCATAATATTGTGGAAAGGCAGCGAGTGTCGGAAATGTTGTCACTATCTCCCGACCAAACGTTTGTGACTTTCTTGCAATTACTGGAGAAATATTTACCCCTTTCCAGCTCTCGACGGTTGAGTGTGAATGGCGCCACATTCACGTTTACACCGAGAGACAATTTTATCTGGGTAACATTCTGCTCCAAACATTGGTGCCTTTATAACATTCCATCGTAGCTTTATTCCGCCGCTTCGCAACCAGAGTTACTCGGCAGGATATCGAGAGGCCAGAACGCAGTGACTTTGGAGCTAACAGGAGAGGCGATTCATCGAGGACTTCTAGAGCCCGCAGTTGTTGCGACTTTTCTTCTCCAGTGCGGCAGAAATATAGATTGAATTTCAAGATCGACCTTTCGATATATTCGAAACACTAGAATGTGTTTTTGGGCAGTGTTCTGAACATCCTCTTCAATGCATAGTAGATTAATATAAACCATAAATAATTGGATAACGAGGGGCAATTCCATGCGCAAGTTGAACTCGTGCATGTTACGACTACGCTTCGCATGATCTTGATTCGTTAGCAGGGTTTCTATAATAAAGAAGAATTTAGGACACTATTCTGAATGGTTTTTTAAAAGCGATATCAAATCGCGTTGAGCGCATCAATACATGCTTTGAATGTACCCACTCCACATACGCACCCAAATTCCCGCCAAAGGGATCAAGAAAAGGTGTAACCAATCACGTGAGTGGGTTCAAGTACTTATGGTTCAACTCGCATATTTTCGCGCCTCTCTCCAGAATGACCGCAGCGGCGCAGCTATACAAAAATAAAATCACCAGAATCATAAAGACGTCGAAGAATGATATTCCGGACACTCCTGTTGCCTGGGTTGCCTGGTGTTGTGGGCCGATCCCAGGACCGATGATTATCGGTTGAGAGGTCGGATCCCGAATTTCGGCCTCAAAAAATTTTGTCGGGACTTTGGGTTCGCCCCTGGTCCAGAATTTTGTCGGGATCCCGGCTTAGACCTTGGCCAAATTTTTCTTTGTCGGGACTTTGGATCAGACATGAAAATTTCTCAAAAAATGCCAAAAAAAGTCGGATAAAATCAATCGTCGTCAACAGAGTCCTCTTCTACCCTCAAACATTCATTCCATTGGATCTCATTATCTGTCAAGTACTATAGCTAGTCCGCCGTGTTGTTGGTCTCGATCGTGGTCTTCCATAGTTTGAAATGGCAAGCATATTTGGAAATATGAGTTGAGAGACAGTGGGGTGAAAAAGAAAAAAGGTTAGGAAGGGAACTGTGGTTTTATCCAGTGGCATGGTATACTCCACATTGTCTTTGCATTGTCTACCCAATTTGTCAAGCCGGCGCGAAGGATTAGCAAAGCCAGCCACTTTGTGCCAATCACACCGGAGATTGCCATCTTTCAGTTGAACTGATTGTTGACAAAAGGTAATTTGTTATCTAAAGTAAAGACTCGGAAACCAGCTGAGCTGAAAACCAAACCAATTCTAGTTCTAACAGTTAATACTTTTGGTACAATGGAAACTACAGCTATCGGTTTTAGATGTTGGCTACACTGAAACATTATTTAGCGAATTTGGAGTTGGACGAACTGAAAATCAAAGTAAAAGCATTTGTTCCAGTCGCGAAAGCAGTTGAACCAATTCTAAAACCAAAATATAATGTAGCGGTTGTGTTTCAGTTGAACCGATAAGAGGACCAAAACTTGAACCGATACTCCCAGTTTTGGTCCAACCAAAACTAAATGTTTTAGTTTTCAGTTGAACTGAAACATATGGTTTCAGTTTATATTTCAGCTTCAGCTGAAATCAAAAGCAAAACATTTAGTTTTGGTTATGTTTTGTTTCTGGTGTTGGTTCAACTGCTTTCACGACCAAAACAAATACTTTCAGGTTGACTTTCAGCTCGTCCGACTTTAAATTTGCTAAATAATGTTTCGGTGTAGCCAACATCTAAAACCGATAGCTGTAGTTTCCGTTGTACTGAAAGTATTAACTGCTAGAACTAGAATAGGTTTGGTTTTCAGCTCAGCTGGTTTCCAGGTCATTACTTTAGATAACAAATTAGCTTTTGTCAACAATCAGTTCAACTGAAAGATGGCAATCTCCGGTGTGAATTGGATTTTGTCGGGACTTGGGATCACACCCTGGCCGAGCTGACGCCCATTGTCGGGACTCTGGATCACACATTTTTCCCTGCTGGACCGATTTGTCGGGACTCTGGCGCAGACCTCGACCGCCCAAAATCAAAATTTTGTCGGGACTTGGGATCCGACCTGTCAACCGATAATCATCGGTCCTCCGATCCCATTGCGATGGCGCGCGGATCAATTTACCGTGACACCGATCGCTACGTGACGTTGGTCACTTTCTGCCACGACTGTACTGTACTATTTCGACCAAGTATTCAGTCACTGGTCACACCCAGTCACTGGTCACACCCAACTTTTTTTGGAAAAATTGCCTAAAATCAAAACAAAATTTATCGGCCTTCTCGGGTGAAAATTGATGAATACTTGGTCGAAATAGTACAGTACTTGGCCACTAGACTATACAGCTACAGGCAGGAGCATCCACGCCAGTCGTCTTTCTTTCCAGGGTGGGGTCGTCCCATTCCAAGCCTCGAGGCTAGTTCGCAGCCTCATGTCCTCGGTCCTTGATCTGGTACGGCATCGATTGTTTTGCGCCATGTTTTCGCACTCTTTTACCGTCATATAGCAAGGCCTCGTGTTGCCTCGTGCAACCCGGACTCAGCCCTAGAATATAATATATCACCCTAGGGCTTTCCAAGATTGATGGTGGTGGAGGAGTTTTGCGGGCTCTCAAAAGCGAACAAAGGACAGCATACTAATCTCCTTAATCTCCAACCTAGCGATCACGATAGCTGCCATGTAACTGCTCTGACACAAGGCATTCGATGAACGTATTATGGACCCACACTAAGCCTCGTGATTCGGACAGCGATCCGAAAATAAATCCCTCAGCGGTGAAATTTGTCGTGAGGTTCGACATTGCGCGTGTAAGGTTGACTTTTCGCAGTGTAGATTGTCCTGCAGCGGATGGTCGACCTTCAAAAATTCAGCGACGACGCTGCCATGCTCTGCTCTCGCTCCGATCCTATCATCAAATTTCATTAATCTTCTCCCTGCCGATAAACGCGCTGCTTAAAATGTCCCAAAGTCCCTTATGGAGGACCGGCTCGTTGGCACATATTACGACATAAAATCCTCGAGGTGAAGGGCTTGAAGAGCTCGCCCCGTCCCTCTCCCTCTTCTGTTCACTTATCACTGATAATGCGATCTCTTGCCAACAATTCTGTCTCTCCACTGATTACTGCGGCCTGTGCGCTGACTTTTGTCGCAATCGCAACTTCCTCGTTCAGGAAATGGATAAAGGCCAGAAAGCCATATGCCTTTATCCCGGGTCCAGATCCAAGCAGCGTGGCAGGTATACTCATGTTCTTGTGATTCCTCCTGAATCCGACTCTCTGCCTAGGATACCTATTGGATTTGCACAGTCCAGATGCCCTCGGTTGGCACCTCAACATGCCTGGAAAATATGGGCACGTCGCACGTCTGAAAGGTGGACTTGTAGGGGTGCGTCGTGTATCTTCCCGCCGTGAGGATTTCTCACCCTGCGTTCCTAGGGAGATGCGCTCTACATCACCGATCCAGCAGCGTTGAATTCTATTTTGATCAAGCAGCAGGCTTGGTTCCCAGAGTCTACAGAGTTTGCAGGGTAAAACTGCGGCCTATGATTTTGGTTCAATTCCTCAACCTCGAGAATAGATTGTTCGGCATTATTCATTGCGGTGACGGAGTTGCCTCTGTGCAAGGTGCGCCCTTCATTATTCAGGTACAATGCCTGTTCTAACAATTGTAGGTCGCGAGCACAAGAAACAACGGAAGTACATGGACGTCTTGTTCACAGCCAGCCGTGTTTCCAAATTGACGCCAATGTTCTACCAAGTCACTCGCCAGGTACCGCTCCATTACCAAATATACTGAAAATTTACATTTCTTCAGTTGCAAGTGAAACTAACTGCCGCGGTCTCCGGGAAACCGCCAGGTCAGGTTGTTGATATGCTTAATTATCTGACGCGTGCTGCCCTGGAGATCATCGGGATCGCTGGTATCGGCCACACGTTCAATTCTTTAGACGACAAAAGCGAGGCTTTTGATGAATTCCACGGCGCGATTACCTCCGTTCTGTGAATTTTCATCTGTCACTTGATTTCAAAACTAACGAATCTTGGCATAGACCGCTCGCCAGTCGTCTGTTCCTGGTTCTACCCTTCCTGGAGTCATGGAGGAAAATGCGGCCGGTGTGGCTACGTCGCACCCTCGCATCTATCGCAACATTGCCCTGGCCAGCAGCACGCAAGGTGAGTCAGAGTCGGACCAAGTGCGGTGCATACTCATCCATTCTCCGTCAGTTCAGAGCCGCTGTCGACGCCATGCACCCTGTTTATGTTGATCTGTACAACTCTCGGCTCAGGGCGTTGGAGGAAGGTGGGTCCGCTGCTCTGGCTGAAACTGCGGCTGGGGGAAAAGACCTGATTACGTCGATGAGTATGGGCGTTTCTCCTTTATCGGTCAAGAATGTTCACTATTATATCTCCCAGTTCAGGCCAATTGGGAGGCCGACGAGGCGGATAAGATGTCCGACGAGATTGTTCTCGCAAATATGGGGTATGCTTCTAGCCCATAAATTGCCGAGGTTGATCTTTCTTCGATTAAGCTCCATCGTCCACGGTGGCCAAGAAACCACGTCTTCTTCGCTGGCTCGGTTCCTCGCTATTATCGCAGAGGACAGCGATTTGCAACAAAGACTCCGGGAAGAGCTATATGAGGCCAAAGCTGTAAGATTTAATTTTGCATTGCCTTCACCACCGGTAACTTTGCGCGCACTCTACAGCTGAAGGCCCCGGGAGAGGACTTGGATTTCAACGAACTCGAGAAGCTGCCGTTGCTCGATGCCGTTGTTCGAGAGATGCTCCGAGTTTACTCTCCGGTAACTTTCGTTTGGAGACAGTGCGTCCCTGGTTTTATCGTTCTGGGAGTACTCACAGGCGACTGTAGAACGATCAAGGATGTCATGGTCCCACTCACGTATCCTATTCGATCTACGATAACCGGCGAAGAAATCAAAGAGCTGCTTATCGAGCAAGGGACCGCAGTGTACCTCGGACTAAGCGCGGCGAATCGTTCTACAGCCATATGGGGCTCAGATGCAGGGGAATTCAAGCCCGAGCGATGGTTGAAACGTGATCAAACGGAGTCGAAACTTCCTGGAGCATATTCCGGCATGTGGGTTGATTGATTCCAAATGAAGTTCAAATGTCGCACTCAAAAAGTATCGCAGCATGACGTTCTTGAGCGGTGCCAAAGTTTGCCCGTACGCCTTCCATTTTCCGCCTTGCGTTCGTTTTTCACCCATTTCTGGTGATTCCTCCAGCGGCAAAACCTTCGCAATCCTCGAAATGAGTGAGTATTGAGTTCGTGCATTACTATTTACTGAGGGAATTGATGTCGTTCGTTCCAGAGCTCGTCCTCTCTGTGTTGTTGCTTGCGTTCTCATTTGAACCGACTGAGGCACCCATTGACTGGAAAATGGGAATAACCCTCGAGCCTCGCGTTCGTGGGCGCGAGGAGGAGGGCGTTCAGGTCCCTGTTCGGATCACGGTTCTGTAATTCGCGGTACGTGGACCATCCGTCCCAGCTCTGGTCGCCTGTTGATCGTATTTTAGTTCCCGGGCCTGTAACCTAAGCTGGCTTCCATGAGCATTTTCAAGGGGGATGAATATCATGATCTAGTCAGACCAAGCTGGCTAGACATAGAATTTGAAGGAGGTTGAACCAAAACCGAACTAAGAGTTTAATGACCTTACTAAGGACGAACATGAATATCAACGATTAAATTGCCTTGAATTGCCTCCGCCGTATATTTTCGGAGTTCGCTCCTCCTCTTACATAAACTACCCCTAACTGCTGATTCAAGGTTTGATGCAAACTCATGCCACCGGCTATCACCGTGATCGCCTCTCTTACGTTGACCACGACTTTCACCTTGGCTCAGCCTGCTGTCTTCAGCGGTGTACCGCGCTTGTATCGTGGGACGGGAGAGACTGGGGCATGACCCCCTCTTCAGCAGCGCAGCCCCTAACTTGTCTTGGCCTTCTCACTCCAATGGCAGTCGGCGTCTGGCGTCGCTCTTCAAGTTTAGCACCCTTGAGACTTCTTCAGCGCTCTGTACTACTTAGGCGCCCTAGCCGAACGTTATTTTCAACTAGACTCTCGTTTCCCGAGCTCAAGCAGTACTCACCGAGTCATTCGCTCGCCGGCTACAAATGCGTTTGCTATCCGCGAGTCCGACACAGCATCAAATTATTGTCGTCTGCAGTACGGCATAACGGTGCCGCGGGCATGTTCTATTCCATTGAAAAGTATTCTTCAGGCTCTCGTCGCATCGATCCAAGAGGGCGCGGTACTCGATGAATATGACGATTTCCGTTTGATCCAATAAATGCAAAAGGTTACCACTTTGAAGTTGAGTTCGGTGCACTGTACAGTTTCCCCGGAACGACACTCATTCCATCGCAGACCGCGGTTTGATAAGAAGGAGATCATCCCGAGAGTCTCTGATGCTTTTCAAAAAGTTGTTGAGCAGTTATTCCAGTCAAGTGTCGAGAGAGGCAAACTCAGGCAAGCTGCCATGGACAGCCATTGATATTGATTCTTTGCACAGGCTGCCCTCTGGCTGATCTCGGTTGGGTTAGTAACTTACTCATATCTCAGTCAGCCAACATAGCATCGCCTTCGCTTTGTGAGAGAACGATATGTCAGCCAGCGAAGACATCAAGCACAGCCATCATTGATCGAAGTGCAACCGTCTTCGGTTACATGGCTTGTTCAGCATGTCCAGATTGGGCATTGCCCCAATGGGCAGCAATTGTAAGCACAACCACATTGGGATTGTTGTCTGATCGTTCAAAGTTCAAGAACGCGTACATCGCGCAGTCATAAATACTCCGAGATGCCAGAGCGTCCAACATTTTTCAAGTCGTATCTCGATCTCAACATGGAACTCGACCCTCCCAAACCCAAGAGGATACGTCCCCCGAAGCCCCGCACCCAGCCTTTGAAACGCGGAAAGGTCTGCAGCTTTTGGAACCAACTGTTTCGGCTATATCATTAATTTAATTTCCTTCTCCTTTACAGGCCTGCCTCAATTGTCGGTATGTTAACGGCTGCCCGAATATGAAGTTTTATAATATATCGTACAGGCACCTAAAAATTGAAAGCGATGTTGTTTTGTGATAGACGTTATTCTGACTTTTATTTTCTTGACACCAGAGATGTGACGGAGTAGTAGGTTTTTAGTAAAAAACCTCTTTGAAGTGACTGACGATCTCCTCTAGTATCCGGTCTGCGGCAATTGTGTACGTGTATCCAAGGACGAGCCTTGTAGATATGCGGATCCACTGTCGAGGAAGAACCTTCGGTCTCATTTAGATGATGGGAACGGTCGTGCTGGAAGTTCATCCCTCTGCGGCGGTGTAGACGTTGAGTCTGGCTACAGCTCGCCGGGAGTAGAATTCTCGACGCCAGCATCTGAAGTTTCTTCCGGTGAGAAGATTCGCGAGTCCCACGGCCTCGTAATATTGAGAGCCCTTCACAGACTCGAACCACTCATCTACCGAGGTAAATATTGAGGCTTGAGATATCGTCACGCCGCCTCACTTTCACAGGAGCCACCTTTCGAAACGATCCAACTATTGTTAGTATTCTCTCTGTTCATTTCTTTTTCTGTCCCGCCACTTACTCAACCGCGCAGATTGCAATATTTCCTACCCCACGCAGTCCAAATTGGTTTCTTTTTACACGTCGACCGGTTTCGTAACTCGACCCTCCTACCCCAAATTCCATTCGGCGACGTTCTCCGGCCCTGCCATTCGCTCCTTTACGCCGTGTATCTATGGGGCGCGCATCTGTGCCAGTCGGGTCCCATTTTCGAGCTGAAACCCCTATTCCTTCGGCGTGCGCTGGAGTCTGTTTCAACCGAAATTTGTGTGCACAGAGACTCTGTTCACGCAATACACACGATCCAGGCGCACGTCCTGCTCACAAACTACTTTTTCTTACACAGACGCTTCCTCCCGGCACAGGTCCATGCCCATGCCGCTGCGACACTGGCGCTCGGGTATCGGCTACATAGGCTCGGCACTGCCCCACCACCTGCTTCTTCGTCGATACAAGATGGTGATTTCCCCCCGTTTGACGAATATCTCGCCCCGGCGCACGACTCTGTAGAAGAGGGGGAACGGATCCGCTGCTTTTGGGCGGTGGTATCGCTCCAAACCAACTTGAACCTAGCCTTTGCTTCACCCATCGGCCTGAGCTCTTGCCTTCTGGAATCTATGCGGACGACGATCGACACCCCATGGCCAATGCAAAGTACTGAGTATGAACTACAACCCGGATATTCGGCGCGGGACAACTGCGGTCGGGACGTTATCAGGCAGTTCCTGGCTGAAGAGTGTTCTGTCCCAATTCCAGTTAGCCATGTCCAAGCGTCAGTACTTCTTCATCGGACTTCGTTTTTGACTGTCAAATGGTCGTCGAGTAAGCCCTCTGCCATCATAATACTTGGGCTTCAATTACTAATCGAATGTCTTAAGATCTCAAGTCCACAGAACTGTCGTCCTATATGGATTGTTACACCTGGCTTGACGGCCGCATTACTCAATTTTCGGATGGGCTCCCTCCAGTATACCTTTGGGCAGACCACGACCTCGTCTTGACGCATGCCTTGGTCGCTGCGGCCGTGATTACACTCCACCGACCGTTCTCAACTTTAGAACAGGCTGCCCGGATGAAATGCATCGTCGCAGCGCGCGCCATAATACGAGTCCTCCGTGACACCACTACCATTCCTCATGCGAACCCGGTCATTGGAACGATATGCGCTTTAGCATGCAACGTTCTCATGGATGAGATACAACGAACGCATCTGGTGTGGACGGAATGGGCACAGACCCTTGACGTAAACACACTACCTGCCGGCGAACAGGAGAGTACACTTCTCCTTAACTTGCAGGAGGGAATGGGGATCATGCGGATGCTCGCTGCTGGAAACCCTCTTTCCGGTAACGTTTGCAGCTCAGGCCCCGAATGATGCTAACCATTTCTTCAGAGCATCAGTCGGCAGAAATTCAACGGCAATATAACTCACACTATGGGTCTCTATGACGTCGGCGCACCGAAACTTCGTGATGCAAATTAGTTTGCGAATCAGAAGGCGCAAACTCAGTTGAAAGTAAGGCTTACCCGCAGTCGGTGTCCCGGACATTAATTTTTATTTCGATTTTGGGATGTTACGCTGTATAGTACTTAGGTCATTTGTAGCGTTAGTCGACTCTTACAACGAATTTGGTTCAAAGGTTGAACGGTTGGGCATACCGGATTGATCCGACGGAGGCCGTGTGAATTTTTGGACAGCCGCTGTGCCAAACCGTGCCATACGGACCGGAATTCCCCGTTCCACTGGCACGCCGTCCCAGCTTCGTTCATTCTCGCTCCCCTCAGGCTGGGTGGAGACAAGCCATAATGATTTCATCAGCGATTCGTATATTGTCAGGCAAGGATGCTTCTGCTGCTCACGGTCACCTGCAAAATCACTTCTATTTCCTGCCAACAGTGGAGGAGAATCCTCTGGTTCCTCTCATCGACGGCGACGTGGGCATTAGGCATGTCTATCAAGGCTCAATAAAGGGTTATGCTAAGTTTCTCGTCCACTGCGATACACCAACTGCGGAGCATGCCCGAGGTGGACTACATCGAGCACGTCCATTGGCACAATAGATGGGCGCTCCATGGGTTTGTCTCCCTCTCACCTCTCGTCTCAGTCGCCTAATCAATAGTTTCATAGGGTTTGGCGCGAATCAGTCTTCTAGGATCAGTATGACCATCATGGAGGACGGCTACGCTGTCGATTAGGGCATCAACATCCACCACGACGAATTTGAGTGCAGGGCGTCGTGGCAAGATCTTACTCCTAAACGTATCGGTGAGGACCAGCATGGCCATAGGCAAGTGGCGCTCTGATCCGCCCGTCACAGTCTTGACTGTGTATCGTACACAGGAGGATTGTGCGAGCACGATTGCGTCGCGCAAGTCCAGCATCTCGTATCCTCTGTGACGGTCAAGCTGCAAATCCTAACAAGGAGTACTACGACACTACAGGGTGCACTGCTCACAAAGGCTCTATCATCACATGAGCCTCAGGCCGTCGATGGCGCAGTGAGCCAGGGGATTCACGTCATCGTCGCCGCCAATGTGGGCATCTCGCATCAACCCTTTTCTTGAAGTTTTCAAGCAGTACCGTTGACATCATTTAACGCGGACGTTTGTCAATTCCAATCTCCATTCGCAGATCCATTTCAACACCGTCGAGCATCTACATAAGTACGCCCTCCCCTCTGCGCAGTCTTCAAGTTCACGCGCTCATTCGCCACTAGTTTGTTTCCTGGGCGCCTTCCTTCCTAAGACACTCAGTCCTGCAAACATGAAGGCGGGGCTCTTTGGCCTGGCTACTCGGAAAACGGAGACAGTACTACGATACAGCCAACTTGTTCATCTTCAATAACGCCACGGTGCTCTGAATCGTAAGTAGTCGATGTATTTTTTGACACCAATCTCTTAGGCTGTTCCTGTCGAGCGGTCACCTGGATAATAATTGATTTAACGATGGGCCGCGAGAATCACATGTAGTCAGCGTGGGTTGGCTACAGTTCCGCGTAGCCGCGGCGCCCCTTTATTAAGAACCTTGAAGTCAGAAGTGATGATGATTCGATTATGTCGCTTTCTCCCGGTGTGAAGTTCCTCGCTCGTCTAACTACCCATGTCTTCAGTAAACCCATCGCCCTTGGGTTTGGCGTGCACTATATCTCCAAGCGAGTCGGTTTCGACATCCCAGTGTGGGCCACCATCCTCCTCACAGTCGGCAGTTTCCCAATGTACGTGACCTATCGCATATTGCGCAAGACCGCCCGGCAGCGGCGCGAGGCAGATGCTATGGGTGCACGACTTGCACCCACTATTCGAGCCAAGTGGCTGGGAAATATTGATTGGATGAGGAAGATGGTGCATCTCCGGGTTAATGGGTATCCTGGTACGTGTGAAGCAGATTTCCTGGTTATTCGCTGACGCTCTGGACTAGGCGATGGGCTGGACGAGGCCTTGACGGAGCTCGGTCCAGTTTTCAACATGCGGGTGTTGTGGATGGACTCTATATTCACGGTGCGTGACTCTAAATTTAAAAGACAAAGGCCCAAGGACGTCTCGCGGCCTGACACTGGTGACAGGTATGCCCCGAACACATCAAGCTGATCCTGGCGACGGATTTCAACAATTACGTGAAAGGTTTGAATCGACTTTCTCTCGAGCCAGGGCATTTAGGCTCAACGTTTCCCAGGAGAGCGATTCCAGTTTGGTATGAATCTGTCCTTGTAGACAGATGCTACAGCAGCTTGATGTTCGCCCTCTCACAGGCATGAATAGCGTTCTCGGAGTGAGTTTTCCGCTTCTGGGCTTACTTCGGGAAATGACCATATTGCAGACGGGCGTATTCAATTCCGATGGTATGTAACGATAACGTTCGTCTACCCTTGCTTAACGCTTAACGCTTTGTAGGTGAGATGTGGAAGTTCCATCGCGCTATGACCCGAGTCGGTCATCTTTTGTTGGCATTCTGCACTTGGCTGAACATGACCCCCTCAGCCCTTCTTCAGCCGCGATAAAATCAGTCATTTCAATATATTCGATAGTCATGCGGAAGATGTCATTGCCATAATCAAGGACCGGATACGCGGGGGCTACTCCGTGGATTTCCAAGTGCGTACATACTCGTCTTGCGTCTGAAACTCTATTTATTGACCATCCCCGTTGTCTTTAGGATCTAATCGGACGCTTCACCATGGACTCTGCGACCGAGTTTCTGTTTGGCACTTGCGTACACAGTCTCAAAGCAAATATCCCTTACGGACACAATGTCGCTTTCGCACCTCAATCGAGCTCCGCGCAAGCTCAATCGGCCAACAAGTTCATCACGGCATTCAATGATTCTATGCAGGTTATTGCAGAGCGGGAATACATTGGATCTATCTGGCCGTTGTGGGAGATCGCCCGCGACAAGACGGCTGCACCGATGAAAATAGTTAGCGCATTCCTCGATCCGATAATCGCCGCTGCAATCGAAAAGAAAAGGTTGTCCGAAGGGCTCGCTACGGAAAAGAAGGGCAATGTTGAGGCGGATACTCTTCTTGATGAGCTGCTCAACTCAACCTCGGGTAAGCTGCATTGGCCTCGATCCAGGGTTTCTTCTGAAAGCCTCGTAGACCCCAAAGTTCTCAAGGACGAAACGTGAGTTCTCCGCTCTTCTTTCTTCGCCGCTATCGTGTCTGAATGATTTTCAGGCTGAATATTTTGCTGGGTATGTCCCAGGATGGGTCGACACGCGTTTCTTGGCTGATTTTGATCATAAGCGGGGAGGGACACCACCATGCATGTCATGACGATGGTCATTTACTTGTATGTTCGACAGTCGTATCCAACCCTGACGATCGGCTGACCGCCCTTCCAAGCGTTTCTATCCACCCCGACGTCTGCGCGCGTCTACGAGAAGAAGTTCTCACCCACGTTGGGCCATCCAGGCGCCCGACATACGACGACATCAAGGACATGAAATATTTGAGAGCTGTCATCAACGGTCAGTTGATACTACATTTGCATTTCACTCAAATCTATGCTGACAGCATGATACAAGAATCCATGAGACTGTATCCATCGGTGTACGTCCCGCGATAACCTATATCTCAGACACATAAATTGATATTCCGACAACGTTTCAGACCATTCAACGTCAAGTAAGAAGCAACCATAACCTTCGAACCCACATTTACCACCGTGTTTTTGTGCATAGAGAAAGTATCGAGGCCACGACGTGGCCATCGCCGGATCCAAATGAAAAACCTATCTACATTCCGGCGGGCGCCAAGTTAGTCTTGCCTCGCACGTTACCTCGATTGTCTCGCTGATGGATTGCGTGCAGGGTTCCGTACTCGGCCATGATCATGCACCGGCGCCCAGATCTCTGGGGACCCGATGGTCCGTCCTGCATCATTTTTCGCGACTCTGAGATTACTGACCATTCTCTAGCCGATCAATTTTCTCCAGACCGCTTCTTGGACGAGAGGCTGAAGAAGTACCTTCTCAACAATCCCTTCCAGTTCTTGCCGTCAGTGGTGCTTTACGGGTGCGAGTATCGAGTCTAACGAGTGTCTAGATTCAACGCAGGACCTAGGATCTGTTTGGGCCAACAGGTAAAAGAATTCCACGGAAAAACGCCTCACCTTGTGGTGTGCTAATAATTGCTTTCTTTTCTCGTAGTTCGCCTACAACGAAATGTCGTTTATGATCATCCGGTTGCTTCAGTCGTTTGAATCCTTCTCCGTCGACGAAGCCGCGTTTGCACCGGAGGCGCGACCGCCCGCGGACTGGGCGACTGCCCCCGGACGAAAGGGCATCGACAAATTCAGGCCCAGGACTCATCTGACGATGTACACCGCCGTGAGTACATCTACGACGTTCCCTGGGTATTTGATTCTATCGTGTTTCAGGATGGAATGTGGCTTACGGTCAAGGAAGCTACAAATGTGGAAGCAGAGAATTGAATCGCAGACCACCGGATACGCAGAAGTGTTTTTAGTATTTGTATGATATGGAAGTGTGATTGTCCGAGTACTTGGTGACACTTGGAATCTGAATGGTGCGCTAATATGAACCAGCGGCCACCTCAGCACTCTCCATAATTGCGCTACCCGAGGACCTGCGAGGAAAGAGTGAGCGAGTACTAACACTGAATATATTGCAACTTACGTTCCGATTCTTGCTGCACCAGCCTTGAACATTTCCAGGCATTTGTCGAAACTTCGGATGCCAGCGGAAGCCTTGACCTTAACGCCAGGTTTATACGCGACGCTCTTCCGCATCAGGAAGACATCTGCCGCAGTCGCCCCACCGCCAGAAAATCCGGTGCACGTCTTCACAAAAGCCGCGCCTGCTTCCGCGGCCAAGAATGACCCTGCGATCTTCTCTTCGTCAGAAAGAAAGACGGTCTCCAGAATCACTTTGACAGTGGTCGCGGCTGCCTCCACCACTGCGCGGACATCGGAGTAGACTAGTGCAAAGTTGCCCGCCTTCAATGCTCCGATGTTCACAACCATGTCTATCTCCTTTGCCCCGTTGTCCACGGCGTCTTTGGCCTCACTGGAGATCGGCTGTCAGTGTAGGTCGGACAATTGCCTCAACAAACGACAATCACAATGCTTTAGCAGCTGTTGTCCCGGCGCCGAGCGGGAACCCGATGACGGCGCATGTAATGATCCCACTGCCATCAAGTCGGCGTGAAACTTGCTCAACATTGGCGCCATTCACGCAGCACGACTAGTATAAATCTGGAATGAAGGGTCGCGCCCACTAACCGTTACACCGGTTACATACTTTGAATTTGTATCGGATGGCCTGATCACAGAGCTCGTCTATCTGTGCAGATGTCGCATCGGGCTTCAGCAAAGTATGGTCGATTGCCAGCGCGAATTTGGCGTCCGGCGCAGTAATCGATGAGAACTCGTTGGTGGGTGCATTGAGAGACGTATCTGCTAGTACCTCCGCGACCTTGGCCCGGACGAGGGGAGACCAGTGACTGTTCGAAAGGCTCATATCGGCCAGAATTACTTGAAGACTGAGGAACGCTGGCGAAGGTTTGCGATGAGGGGTTTGGCAATGTTTGTCTGATGTCACGGTCATGCACGTCAGACGGTCACGTGCACCGTATTTCCTCTCGATTCTTCCACGCTCTACGAGCTCCTTCCGCCTTTTCTTTGGCATTTAATGCGGGGATTTTGATCCCTCGCGCTCTTGTTCTTCCCAACTCATGAATCGGCTGCCAGCAAGCAAATATGTAGCGGGTACAGCCACGCGTATCCTCGGGCAACCGCGTTACTATCCTGCCACCTTCCTCAGGAGAACTGGGGCGGCCGGATCGCTTTTGCGTTCTGTTTCGCACCACGACAAACGCTTTTACTCCCAACCACCGCCGAACTCTCCCTTACCCTTCAAGTTCGGCCCTCAGCATGACAAGGGCGAGGCCTTGAAAGAATATGTACGTGAATCGAGCGCCACCGATTCAGACTTATCGTTAATTATCAAACAGAGCGTTGATCTCACTGAGATGGCGCGGAACGGAAAGCTCGACCCGACCATTGGCAGAGACGAAGGTCTATTCAGTTAATTTTATGCGAAACAACACTCATAGCGCATAGAAATACGACGAACGATACAGAGTACGTTTTGTTAGCAACATATGTTCAAACGTTCAAACATTGTGCCTTAGTTCTATCTCGTAGAACCAAATCCAATCCAGTCGTCCGTGAAACGCTTTTTCTCCTCCTGCGAAACTTTGAATAAACTAGCCATGCAGCTAATCGGTCCTCCTGGCGTCGGTAAAACGGCCATACTCGAGGGTTTGGCGAGTCGGATTGTGAGCAAAGAGGTACCAGAGGTCTGTCGCCCACCACCGTAGAGGTTTACAGTCTTCCATTGAGTCATTTGCAGTCACTACATGACAAACGCGTTCTTGCCATCGACTTGGCAGGCATAATGGCGGGCTCAGGCATACGTGGCCAGTTCGAGGAGAAATTCCGTAATCTTATTCAAGATATCGAGGCCGAGGCGAGCAATTTTTGTTGCGACTCGAATCTTTGCTGACTGAAGGACATAGGCTGGAAACGTCATTTGTTTCATTGATGAAGTCCGTGCGTGTGGTACATGATTTTTGTCTAACATTCCCACTATAATTCTCTCCAGATACGTTATTCAATTTGGGCAAAACTGAAGGCAGCATCGACGGCGGGCAAATGATCAAACCAGCATTAGCGCGAGGGCTGCAGCTCGTCGGTGCCACTACACGTTCGTTTACTGGTGGTTTTGTGGAACTTAATCATGACTATAAACATCCTCAGCGGACGAGTACCGTAAGACCATTGGGAAAGATGCGGCACTCGAGCGGCGATTTCAGCCAGTCCAAATCGAAGAGCCGACTGTGGAGTCGACGATATCGATTCTGCGCGGCCTGAAATCCCGTTACGAAGTCCACCACGGGGTGGAGATCTCAGACAGCGCCCTCGTCACTGGTGAGCCCAACAGCTCATTCATCTTTCTTATTTGACACTCTATAGCTGCCGTCTATGGTGCGCGGTACATCTCTGACCGTTTTCTTCCAGACAAGGCGATCGACCTCGTGATGAGGCGGCTTCGTCCCTCCGATTGGCCCAGGAGTCCAAGCCTGACGAGCTCGAGGCGCTCGATCGCGCTATCATGACGCTTCAGATTGAACTCGAGAGTCTCAAAAAGGAATCGGATACGTTCAGTGTCGAGCGACGACGTGCTGTTGAGGCGGAACTAAGGCCAAGCGCAAAGAGGCGTCCGAAATGTTATTGCTCTGGCAAAAAGGCAAACCATTCCATACGGGAACTTGCCGACAAAAGCTAACGACATACGTTCCTATTGCACAGAACGCGCGCGCCTCAGCCGCACGAAGGAGCTCAAGCAGCGATTGGAGGACGCCAGGCATCAATTGGACGTAGCACAGCGAGAGGGCGATTTCGAGAGAGCGAGCCGCCTGATGTTTTCGACGATCCCAGAACTCACTCAGCAGCTCCCGGACGAGAACGAGCAGGTGCGCCGCGACGAGGCACCGCTCTCGATGCTGCACGAGCGCGTGACGTCCAGTGACATATCCCGCGTTGTTGCGCGCGCGACTGGAATCCCTGTGCAAAATCTACTGAAGGGAGAACGTGACAAGCTTGTAACTGTACGCGTCTTTCCCGCATTGTTGCATGGTGTTGAGGACATTTGACAGATGGAAGAAACCCTACGCCGCCGGGTTGTCGGGCAGGACCATGCTGTGACAGCCGTGAGTGACGCCGTGCGCATCTCTCGCGCCGGTTTGCAGGCCCCGAACCGCCCCGTTGCATCATTTCTCTTATTGGGCCCTACCGGTGTCGGCAAAGTAGGTTATTCTCATGAGATTTTTTTACTCGGGGCTCAGATTCCAATGCCCCAGACCGAACTGTGCAAGGCACTTGCGGCGTTCTTGTTCAATGACGAAAAGCGTGGATTGTGAGTGCTGAAGCTGGTTAGCATCAGCTATTCATTGGGTTTCTAACGTATCGCCGGCAAGAATTAACATAAATATGTCGGAGGTGCGTGAAATAGATGACGGCTCATATCTGGCATATTACCCTTGGAAACAGTTCCACGATCGACATACGATTTCGCGGTTGATCGGCGCTGCACCGGGATATGTGGGTTTCGAGGAAGGAGGCCAGTCCTTACTTTGTTTATGTCTACATCTATTGAATCTTCGCAGGCCAGTTGACTGAAGCCGTTCGCCGAAAACCGTACGGTGAGTGATCTTGTTCATTTCTCATGATCAGGACAATCCACTTGAATCTGCATAGCTGTGATACTACTGGACGAGCTCGAGAAAGCGCACAAAGTGAATGAGTCGTCTCCATTCATATATTTCAATGACGCGCGATCTTGTAGGATGTTGCCATGATTTTGCTCCAAATTCTCGATGAGGGTAGTGTTACCGACAGTCAGGGCCGAAAGGTTGACTTCAAGGTCATTGCGTCTCCTCCTCATTTTCGTCTTGTTAAATCAGCTTTACAGAACACTATTATTTGTCTCACCAGCAATCTCGGTAGGCCACAGATCCCGTCCATGACGTCGCAGAATGTTAAATCCGTTGCTAGGTAGTAACATTCTGGCTCATCCGACTGCCTGCACCGAAGACGGTGTTGTAACAGCCGAAGCCAGACAGCAAGTCCTCGACCTCACTGCAGAGTACTTCCCACCGGAACTACTCAACCGTCTTGACACGATGCTCGTGTTCAACAAACTCTCCCGCCAATCCATCTTGCAGGTAGTCGGGCTGCGCCTGCAGGATGTCGCTGCCCGATTGAGTGACCGCAGAATCACGCTTGATGTCGACGAGCGCGCGCGTCAATGGCTGGCCGAACATGGGCACTCTGACGTGTATGGTGCGCGGGCGATCGCCCGAGTCGTCCGCACGGATGTGCTATTCCCTCTCGCGCAAAAGCTCCTCCGGGTACAATCAGGTAGGTCTTTGTGCTGGTAAACAGGTCATCACTGACAGCGGCGATCCAGAGAGGGAGATACGGTCGAGGTCCGTCTCATTCAGGATGAGACTGCCTTGGTGATACAAGAAAATCATTCACCCGACCCTGAAGCGGGTTCAGCGGATTTTAAACAAAGTTTAGCTGGAGCACAGGACGATTAGCTTCTTGCTATCCTTCATTCTCATATTGTAACGCCTAATTCCCAACTAACAATATAGTGTATCACGTAAAGACCTGTTTTTTGCCGTTCAGTTATTCTTACGACGGATTTCGCCATCGTACACAGTTCAAGGCCTTGCTAGCTGGTTGCTGCTTCCCAAAGGTCCAGTATGACCCAAACTCCTACAATTCAAGCACATCAGATTCTGCTGTTCGCCGGCGGTCAAACCTGCTCCTCGTTCTCATTGGGAAGCTTATTCGCAGCGCTGACCATAGGTTCCACCATGGGAAGGTTCTCAGGATATAATCATCCTATGCCTCAGTTATGTAAGGACTCAGGAGGCCTTATTTTGAACCGCGAGCCTCGATAGTTCCATCTTGAGCATTCAGGATACCCGTTGAAGGGCATTTCAGCAAAGGTAAGTCCATGTGCGGACGTGGCTTATTGCATCTTTCTTTCAGGAAATGGACGAAAATCCAATAAATCATAAATGCAAGGGTGCCGAGACTGTGCCGTGCACCCGGCATCGTGAAACGGTCCGGCAAAATGATCATGTGGTCACTGTCATGTCGGAGCTTCCACAACCCCGAGTGGGGATTGGTCGGCGCCCGGGCTTTATATTAGGGTGAACTGCCCGTCCTTGCCTTCGTATCGCCATAATGACGCCCACAACCCAGCACATCTTCAAGAACATCCGTGTTTACTGTGCGCCAAAGTCCATCTGACTTTCTCGTTGGATACAAAGGCTCGTAGGGTTGGCGTTTGTCGTTTATTGGGGTATCATACTCTTTGGGTAGAGAAGCAGGCTCTTCTGCACTCGTTTCGCTGACAACCCGTTGCAGTTACGATACGTATGTGGCACGGAATACTCATTGACAGTACCGTCCTAACATATCGTGCTCTTCGCCAGCGGGATCGCGTAAATACCACTGGCGGAACTATACACGTTGCTGATCTATCCACAGAGGAGGGGTTGTCTCGGCTCCGTTCTTCATTCAACAATTCGGGCTTCTGAATCCTGACGGGAGTACCAATCAGCAAAGGTGAGTCCTCGAGTACTGCATCGCGTACAAGGGTAACGAGAACTAAAGGAATGCCGATGTATCATCCAATGTGGTTTCAGTCTTGCAAGCTGGCGCTTTCTTCGGTGCCTTGGGAAGTGCTCCGACATCGGGTGGGCTTACCACTCTACATGGTCACAGCTGCGCATACTCATGATCAAATTCAGCCAAGATTGGGCGGAGACTCACCTTGCTGGGATTCACAGTGATATTTATTATTGGTGCGGTGAGTACGGTGACCTTTTAGGACCTTGAATACCTGAGAGCGTGACTTTGGATCTAGATTCTTACGACCGTGGCCAACGGACAGCACGGCCTGTCCGAGATATATGGTGGTCGAGTGATCCTTGGGTTTGGGATTGGCGGAATTTGTATGTTCTGGTCTTCCAACACTTCCAAGTATTTTCAGCTCAGAAACTTCGTAGCCGCTGTCTCACCCGCCTTTGTGTCGGAATGCAGCCCTAAAGAAGTCCGAGGGCGGATCACTGGACTGTTTCAAGTAACGTATCGTTTCGACTCGTTTTGCAACACTCACCTCAACTCCGAAGATTTTCGTGGCATTTGGCGTCATGATGTCGTACTGGGTCAACTGTGAGTTTTTTTACGGTTTGTCTTCCCGCCTACTGTCACTGCTGACCGGAAATTACGAGACGGCATCTCGGTTCACATCAGCAGCGGACCTAAACTGTGGCAAATTCCGTTCGGTGTTCAGTTAATTCCTGCTGGCATAATGTGTTTAGGGCTTTTCACTGTAAAGGTAAGAGTAGGCTGATGCTGCTGGACATATCAGATAGTGAGCATTATCTCTCATGGCAGGAATCACCTCGATGGCTTGCATCTGTGGGTCGAACTGAGGACGCCATCGCGAACCTTGCGTACCTGCGCAAGGAGCCCGAAAGCTCGGAGGCTGTCATCCACGAAATGGCAGAGATTGAGGCGCAAATACAGGAAGAGCGCGAGGCGCGTCAGGGGCTGGGGCTCCGTGAGGCCTTCCTTGGCAAAGGAAACCTTGTCCGGTTCGGTATGTCCATCCACCACACTTTTGGTACTTGACGCGGGGATTGACTGAAATAGTCATCGCCTTTGTGATTTTCCTGTTGCAGCAGTGGTCAGGGCAGAATTCTGTCAATTACTACGCGCCTCAGATATTCGCATCTGTACGAGATTCCGTGTCCAAAATCACCACATTTCCTCATATCGATGTATAGATCGGGTATACTGCTCGGCGGAATGGTCTTCTTGCAACCGGTGAGCCTTTCGTTTCGGTTCAACCCATTTATATGCTTATATCAACTCAGGTGTCTACGGTACGCACAAATCCTGACACCCCGAGTATTCAACCAGTCATGAATGAAACTCATTCCTCAGGTGTCGTCAAGCTGGTAGCCACTTCACTCTTCGTGTTCTTTGGTGTAGAGTGGATTGGAAGAAAGGCCTCGTTGTTCATCAGCGCTATGGGGATGGGCACCTGCTTTTTCATCATCGGCGCGATCCTCAAAACGCATCCGCCACCGGCGGCCAATGCCAACAGCGTCGTTGCGAACCCGCCTGCCGCTTCGAAGGCGATGGCGGCTATGCTGTATATCTATGTGTGCTTTTATAGTATGGGATGGGGTGCGTTTTGCTCTGGAGCTCTGAGTGTTTCCGTACTTATACAGTGATATGGCAGGTCCACTCCCTTGGTACGTTTTATAATTTCATACGCAGACGAGACCTATGAGTGCCTACAGGGTTTATTGCGCGGATATTTTCCCAACACGCACAAGACACTACGGGATGGCTGTTGCGAGCGCATCTCAATGGCTCTTTAGTCCGTTTAAACCACAGGCCCTTCGTAATCTGACGACACACTGTTTTCAGACTTTACGCTTTCGAAGACGACGCCTCAGATGGTTCTGGACCTCGGATACAAGGTCAGAAAACTTGAACTGGTTCGTGCGGAAACTAAACTAAACATTTCCGCAGATCTTCTTGATGTTCGCGACGATCAACATAGCAGGAATGGGGGTGTTCTCTTTGTGCGTCCGAGGAAACGAAATGGAAACGGTGGGCTAACCCTAACTCGCCCAGGCTCATCCCAGAGACCAAAGGCCGTTCGCTCGAAGACATGGATATCATTTTCGGCGCGGTTGCCCAAGAGAGACGCGCCGCAGATATCGCGCGGCAGGAGCAAGGTTCGATTATATTGTATTGCCCTCAGGCTCGTGTGGTTGATTTCTTCGACTAGTCCTGGACAAGCAACAACACCACAACGACGAAGGGTCCAACCATGACGAGAAAGCCTAACAAAGAGCTCAAGGAAGATGTTGTTCATGCAATGAACGATGTGTACATATATGCTTTGTTCAAACGCTATTCGTTCGCTGTTACTTCCTTCTCGAGTCTTTCACTTGAGACAAAGAGTGAACTCGGTCCGGATTGCCGATCAATGTCCAAATGCGGCAAATCCTCATTTCTCTTCTCCTTCCCCACTCATGGAGAACGACGGGTCCTCGCGCCCAAGCGACGCGGCCTCGCTCTCGCGTACAAACGACGGTTTTTTTGCACGCCAGCTCAGGACGCACGAGTTCAGGATCCTGACCCTCGAGGCGGAGCTCGCCGTGTTGCGACTTCAGAACACCCACCACGCCGAGGACAATGCTGCCGTGTGCGCGCAGCGCGACGAGTACAAGGCTGAGCGCGATAGGTACAAGTCGGAGCGCGACGAGGTGCGTAGGAAGTACGAGGGGCTGAAGAAGAGTTGGACCGGGTTGCGACAAAGGTATGTATGTACGCAGTGAAATTCGACGGGTGTGCTGACGCCAGTGCGGCCCTAGCGCAAATACGAACCCGGTTCGGATGGTGGGGAACAGCGGGACGCGCCGTTGCATGGCGAGGTGAGATTTCTTTCTTTTGACCCTTGGCGTGCAGAGGTACAGTTCGTCTAACCCGCCCGAAGAAGAGTCCCGTGGAGGAGTCGTGCTCGCCGGTCACCAGAAGGTGCGCCTCGAAAGTTACTCGCGATCCCGGTTGAACTTGATCTCTGAGCAGTTCCTCAACACCAACTTACCCTCGAACTCCAACCTTGGGGAATCGATCGTGCGCAAGGCGAGCGAGTGTCGTGTGCGGATATTTGTTTCCTTGTCGATGCGATGCGGAATTGATCTGCACCACAGAATCTATTGCAAACGAGTCCTGGTGTGCCCGCCATCTCGCCATTAGAACGCACCAACGACCCTAGAAAGGCGGGTGTTCAAAAGAACTTTCTCCCAGATGCATCGTAAACTGACCTAACCTCCAGCGCCTCAAGATTGACCCTACATCCTCGCCTGACTTGCCGCGCTCGCCTCCGAGTCTACCGTCCAACGCTTCTCCACCCTCCATCCCTGCTGTCACTTCCACAAATTCTATATCAAACTCACCGAGTTCCCTCTCGGACGCGCGTCTTTCTTCTTCTTCTTCTTCTCTTTCATCATCAACATCGTCTTCATCTCTTCATCTTCATCATCGTCCATCCCACCCAAATGCAACAGCTCACTATTCCTACCCTCATCCTCGCCCCCGCCCCCGGATGCTAAACCCTTTTCGTTCGCTTCCTCAGAGGTAAGTCGCCCGCCAGTATCATATTACTGGGTACCCCAAACTTCAAGCCGACCTGTCTAATCTAATTACAGGACATGGACATGGACATGGACTTGCAGACGAACGCACACCCCAGAGACTCCGACAGAAACGCCATCACGAAGCGTTTCCCTGTCTCGCTCCCTACCCCTACCGCGCCGCACCCTAGTCCGAATCCAAACCCGCGCCATAATCCCAATACCAGTATGAACACGACTTGCCTCCCGCCGCGGCCCCGGCCCATGATATTTCATCAAAATCAATGTCGAAGCAGAGTCAGGGTATGTACGTATCATATCATACTTTCCGTCTTTTGCCGCGGGGTCGATTGAACTGATTTGTTTTTTGTTTTTGAAGGACACTCTCGCCATGGCCGCCGGGGGCGCAGGGAGGCGAAACTCGCGCCGGAGATGCAATTCATACAATTCGAATCGTAGTCCGTCGTTGCATGCGCGTGCCGGGTGATACAGTTGTTTCGATTTCGATTCCTTTTTTCTGGACGTCCCTTCCGTTTGTGTATCCGTTTCCATGTCAGTCTTAGTTCCTATTTAGTCCATCTACAGCCTAGTCTACGTTGTGTCCGAAGCCTCTGTCAGTGCTATATACAGTACATCCACATACTACTTCATCCCTCCGACTCCCTACCTATAGCTATTTCTTAGACTAGTCTACCGTGACATAGAGTATACGAAATATTGTATACAGTGCGTATTATCGACCTGGCTTGAGTCAGGATTAGAATACTGTACACGATAGGGAGTTGCACACAGACGAGAGTGAGTCACACAGGCTAAAGTGAATATCGAACAAGCATTCCTTTAAGTTTCGGCCGATTGCCCGATATGACTTATCTGATCTTATCGCATTACCCGATATGGTTTATCTCAGATCACGTGTTGATAAGCAGCTCAAAAGGAACGGTTTCTTCACTGTTCAGCCGAGCCGAATATCCACTTTAGCCGGTGTGAGTTTACATTGAGTGGAGCCAAGAATGGGTCAGTTTCTGGAGCCTAGACGTCCCTGGTCAATAAACACAAATTTGAACCACATTGATGTGGTTCAATTCAACCCAAAAGAAATAATCCAATCCAAAACAACTCCGAGTCTGAGTTGACTAAATCTTTCTAACAAGAAAAGTAGGACATTGTCCGGGTACTTGGCTCAACAGCGGCAGATGCTATGCTTTGAACTCCTACGCTATCGGATATCCCACTAACCGATTAAATTCAACTTACGGCACGGAACAAACCGGCTGCAACACAGCCTCACCGCGGACTTAAATGGCGCGACGACGTACCTGAGCGACATCGCGGCAAACGCTGAAGAAAAACGCATACTTAGACCCGGCCTTTGCTACGCCAGAATAATGCTGTTCATCAACAGGGAACCCAAAGCCAGCAACCATCGCGACTTCTCAACTTGCGGCACAGCCACGGATCACTTCAAGTTGCGACGTTGCTTGTGCTGGCACGCCAACGAACGAACTTCGGATGAACCATTTACGGTACCCGCCGCGAGCCCGAGCTCTCAAATCTCAAAGTCTCGTTTGTCCAAGATTTGATGCCACAACTCGATTGCCACCGATTTGATCCCGCACCACAACCGGTGTGTTTTGTTACTTCTTCTCCGCAATTTCATCGTCGGTTCCAGAATCTGCTATTTTCCGACTGGGACGAACATTTACCAAGACAATGCACGTACGCTCAAGGGCACCGCTTGAACTTAGACGATCATTACTATCTTTACTATTTCGCCCAATGGGTCTGGATTTGCACAATGGGTCTGGATTTCCGATTTCTCTCCTTCCTCCCTTCCGCTTCGCCCCCGTATTTTTTTGGAATCAACACCTGTAGTAGTCCTCTATGAGTGTATCAAATATCTGAGGGATCTGGCCAAGGGAAGGTGTTGAGAAAGACCTGCTAAGACATCAAACTTGATGACATTTTGTGATCTGTTCAAGTTGTCCAGTTTGTAGCTTCCTTTTTTGCCCTAAACACCGGGAAAATTTGAGCAACACTTCATACCATGAATAGCGTCCTTGGTATATTCAGAAATTTTCACAGATGTGTTTTCGTGGCACATTGGAGGAAAGTGTCTGCAGCCACATCAAGTCACATGTGTCACACCTCAACACTTTCCTCCAATGCGCCACGAATTCGCACCGGTGAGGAATTTTGAGAGAACAGAACATGCTATGCATGATATAAAGTGTCGCTCAAATTTCCCGGGTGTTTAGGGCAAAAAAGGAAGCTACAAACTGGACAACTTGAACAGATCACAAAATGTCATCAAGTTTCTGAACACCTTCCCTTGGCCGGATCCCTTAGATATTTGATACACTCATAGAAGACTACTACAGGTATTGATTCCGAAAAAATTCGGGAGCAAAGCGGAAGGGAGGAAGGAAGGAAATCGGAAATCCAGACCCATTGTGCAAATCCAGACCCATTGGCGAAATAGTACTGTATGTTTGACCGGTTGTACGGTACAGGTTGACTGAACAATCTATGTACTGACTCATTCCATAAAGGCAATAAATGTCAAAAAAAACGTTCCGGCATTGCCGACTACCATATAAGGCAATTTTAACGTGATTGCTGAGGAATGAACTATTTGTTCTACTCGTGAACCTTTGTCGAAACGATACATAGGGCTACACCGGAATCCCGTCGATATCGGTACACGCCGTATGATCTGCAACATCAATGATGTTCCACTGCACATCAGCTTCCATTTTGGAAGGAAGCAATTGCTGCGGTTCGTGGGCTTGATATCGGTCGCGTTTCTCACCCAGGTAACTTATAAAATGTCGGACGAGGGCTGGAGTGTTCTCATTCTTCTTCCTTCGACCCGGTGTCTACACTTGAAGTGTTTTTTTTTTCATCGTCTCCTTCGCTGTTCATTTCACTCCATAACATAATGGCCGCCCGTGTCTTCTTCATGCTTTTCGCCCTCGTCGGCACGTTCCAAACCTTGGCCGGTTCGTCTGAATCACATCCCATTCCTTCTTGTGGGTTGACAGGGCGATGAATTTTTTTTCGTAGCTCCCCTCCAATCCCGCGCGTCTCAATGTGGTTCGTTCAACGTCCAAGCCGGCGACGGGATAAGCTCCGCTCGCAACGCGCTCGGTGTCGTCAACACCGCTACCGACCCCAACGCGCGCAACCTCCTCGCGGCCCAGCTCTCCTTGCTCGATGCGGAAGCCGGCTCGAGCGCGGTCGCAAAGAACCTCTCCGACAACGCGTCCGCGTCAGGGAGCTTTAGCACGCTCATCGCCGGACTCCAAGCTGCTCAGACGTCACTTAGTCAGATCCCTACGTGAGTTCAAGCGGTTTTGATTTCACTTGCGATGCGATTATGGGAACTGACGACTCTTCTGCTCTCCTAGGGAGTTCATCAATAATGTCACCTTAACTGCGGTGACCACCGCAAATTCGTCGATCGCGACGGCGTTGGACAGTGCACAACAAGCGGTGACGGCCAAATGTTAGGTTGGATAGCGGTGAATCAAGGGAAGGGTAAGGAAGTAATATATATACAACGATATAAAATATGACGGTTATTGAGACGAACATTGATGTAAGGATGTGAATGAAAGTTTCTTCTACAAAAGGATCCAGCCCGAAATCGCGGGCATGAGGCAATTTCGCTCACCAGGTATCACTCGAATTATTGTACTTATTATTTTGACCGAATTTTAAGCCCTTTTTCGTGTAATGTGTTCAATTTTTTTTCTCGATGGCCGGACCGGCAATTGTCGGGTTGGTTGCATCAGATCTCCCACACTGTCCGATCACCGACGGCATTACGGGGATCATTCGGCTGCGCGGCACACATTTTTCGTCCAAATTTGGTCCAAATACTATAAAGTAAATGGGAGGCAGCAACAACAATACGACCCAACCCAGCTATATGTCTTCATTTTCCGTTAAATAACATGTGAAAAGAAATACAACTCACCGCTGAACCATCTCGGAATGTTCGGCAAGATCCAGCAATCAAGAGAAGTTCAAATGTCATGTGATGTACCACGTCACCCGGGCGTCGACTCTTTGATATTATCAAGACATCCACCGTCGCCGGTCGTATCCTTCCATACCGATATATAACCCGGTATTCACTCACCATGGTCCATTCAGTGAAATGGATTCTGTCCACAACGCCATCTTCAAAAGTAACGATCCCTGGACCCTTAAACGAACATCAAAACTCCACTCGCCCAAAGCCGCCTTGCTCACCTTTTGAGCGACCTATCTAACCTGGAAGACACCCCTTTGAAGCTTCCCCTGGTGTCCGCCGAAGTTCAGCGGCAAAGGGATCAAGCTCTTGAAACTGTAAACGCCATACGTGGTGCCCTCTCCCCCATTCGCATCGCCCCTCCCGAAATCCTAGCAGCTATCTTTCTGATGTGCCGCGACCAAGATCTGAACTCGATGTTTCCCTCCATCGCAAATGCGGTTCAGGCTCCTTTAGTTTTGACACGTGTCTCCACCCGTTGACGCGACGTCTGTCATTCCACTCCAAACCTCAGGGATCATTGTCCCTTGGGCCTGCCGTCCCCAGCTTTCGTGGTTCAGATCTTAGCGAGATCTGGAGCACTTCCGCTGTCCATAGGTCTCCAAACGTCAAACTTTTCCCCAAGAGCCAGGGTGCGGAAGGTCTTGGCTGCGTTGTTACAGGCGCAAAACAGAATTTAGGAATCCGATATAAAACTGGATATCTGTTTCCTAGAAATTCCGCCTGCGGTTTGGCGCAAATCCCCAACGTTTCCGTCCCTCTCCTCCGCCAAGATCATCTTGAGGGATGCAGACAATGTTTCTGTCAACGCGATCACTGGCATCTTGTTTGCCGCAGCTCCCTCTATGACTCTCATGATGATGAGGGCGGTCGAGCTCAGCGGCGCCAACAGCTCAGGGATCGCTTTGTCGGAGCTTGCATTCCCCTCCACCATGTCGGTGACCGAACTGACTTTACACTTCGATCATATCAGCCAAATATCAGCGTCCTTTCGGGACTTGATACCTTGAACCAGTGTCGCCAACTGCAGAAGTGTACCTTATCTACATTGCGGGACTCTTCCGGCAGCAACATTCCAAATTCCCTTTTCGAGCGCCTTACACCTCAAAAGAAAGCTTGTGTGCGGTATCTCTTTCAATGTCTACAGTCTACAACTCCATCATCTCCGATGTCGAAGTCCGCCGTTAGACCCTCTGAGCCCATCTGTCTGCCAAAATGTGCCACAGTCCTCAGAGCTACCTATACGAGCCCTTCCCATCTGCCGATGCTTTGGCCAAGGAAAATAAAAAAAACAAGTACATCCACCTTGGTGGTCGAGCATCCAGCTCATTTTCACCCTTGTGGCCTCTTTCCACTGCACAGCGTGTTGTACGGATAGGCAGCTGTCCAATGTATATCGGCTTATACTCACAAGATGGATGTGAGGCTCGCCATCGTCGACAGTCGTCCTGCGAGTACTTTTCCTCTTCGTCCCGATTGGTCAGCAGTGCACTGCCTTCCTCGTCATCACTTTTAACTAATGAGCTTCCTTGAAGTTCACGCGCGCGTTAGACCTCGCTTCGTCAGGCCTAGCTCCGTGCAAGCCGACGATATTTTCAATATCTCTCGTTCTCTTTGACTGTCTGTAACCTCTTTGTAAAGCTTAAGCCCTCTGTGCGGGGAATTTGGTGTTTGAGCAAAAATCCTCGTTGATTCGGCCAAAAACAACTGTCTTAGGCCATGGATTCTCCACTACCGCCAGTTTGTTCTGCTTAGCAACGCAAGACTGAAAATACAGACGAAAGAGAAATATGTCGGCATCTTACTGCAAGATCATATCATGTTAAGTATACTACCAAGCCAGAGCACGCACCGCGCGGTTTTGTGGCCACCGGCAATCGAGGACATGACGAGAAGATTGACACCCAAAGAACTTAGAGTTACTCCGGGCTGGAAATCAAAAATCAGAAATCGAAAATGAGAAAGGTTTTTCGTGTCAACCGAGGTTAACCGCTGTTAACCGCCGTTGCGATCGAGAAAGAACAAGCAACGGCCTCGGCTGAGAGAGACCTAAAAATAAATACCGCGAAGACACAGAACGTGTTCCTTGTTCTATTTCGCGTTTTCTGTCGAGATAATTTGCAGAGACGTGTCTTTTGAGGTTTAGAATATAGTACAATGTTAAGAATGGTTGGATAATGAACAGAACACTTGGTTCGGCGTGTCTGGTTCCTGCTGATGCACCGTTGTCAAGCAGCCCGTGGCAGCTGTTGTATCAGCCGGGTTACCATTTCTTGATCATACCGCCGGTTATCAGGAAAATCATTCTTAATTCCGATTTCTCATTTTTGATTTCCAGCCCGGAGTAACTCTTAGAGAGCTCGAATCGACTGTTATTCAATGCACGGCTGTAAAATCTGGCAGGACAGTGACATGTCAAACAATTAGCTTAAGTTCAATCAACTCTTCTGCCCAAGAGACATAGTCGGTCCTCGGCCATGATTGCGCCTCTACTTATGTACAGAGACTAAGATCATGCCTCCCCGATGTTAGAGATTGAGGTTTTGATGCGCGCGTAAGCGCGGGGATCACGGTGGGGGCGTAATGCCGGGCTCGGCATTGACGTGTATATAAGGGTACGGAAGTTGGAAGGACTTTTTCCCACTCGTTTGACGGCTCGTGTATTAGAGCGACAAACATTCTTTTTACTGGATTTCTGGTCTCGCAGCAGCCGGCGGCAGTCAATTCTTAACACAAACGAGTTCGGTGCGGCATCACTGTAAACTGCGGGGCTGCTTTGCGGGATCACCCCGATTTTTTATCTTGGGCTTCGCTAGTACTGGGCGACGGCGGGGATCTCGGCAGTGGCGTTGGCGCGGCTCGTGCGCGACGCATTCACTCGGGCACGGCATCGGTGCAGGGTTCGGTCTCGGAGTACAAGCCGGGCAGTATGCGCTGGACGACACTGGCAGCAGCACGAACGACGACGTAACGGGGCGGCTCCCGGATTTTGGGTTCACACCAGCAGTAAGTCGCGGCGAGGTCGAGGCCACCGCGCGGGCACCGGGACAGAGGGGGAAGGGCTGCAGGAACGGTCGAGGAGCGCGGGTGACAACGACGACGGCGTGGGGCACGACACCGGAGCGCGGATCGCACATGGCGCATCGGAGCGGGTAGCGAACACGACCACGGCGGCGCGGGATTTGCGCGGAACGGTGGCGGACGGGCTGACGCTTGAGGGGGTGCGTGGAGGCGGTGGAACGGGTCGAGCTGGGCAGGCAGGGTGTTCATCGATGGGCGTGGATTTGGCGCAAGGGTCGAGTTGGGCACGGGCTACGCAGCGCGACGGCAGGGACAGCAACGGTGGCATCGGTACGACGCAGGGTGGACACATCGACTAGCAAGCGCACGGTTGGGTCAGCTGGGAAGGCTGGGGATGCGCATCGACTTGCGCGGCGGCGATGGCGCTGGCTGGATTTGGTCGGCGGGATGACGGACGGTCGGATGGACGGGAACTCGGGCGGTCGAAGGCGGGATTGATGCGCTCACACGCGAGGGGGTGTGTTAGAGATTGAGGTTTTGATGCGCGCGTAAGCGCGGGGATCACGGTGGGGGCGTAATGCCGGGCTCGGCATTGACGTGTATATAAGGGTACGGAAGTTGGAAGGACTTTTTCCCACTCGTTTGACGGCTCGTGTATTAGAGCGACAAACATTCTTTTTACTGGATTTCTGGTCTCGCAGCAGCCGGCGGCAGTCAATTCTTAACACCCGAGCTCACCACCTGTTCCTCGCTCTCAGCTAGTTGTTTAATCCACTCTGCCTGTCATTATGCTTGCGCAGCTTAAGAAATAGTTCGTTGGGACTGGCTGCTAACAGCAAAAGATCGGTTGGTGATTTAACCAAAGCCGCAGCGAGACTACAGTTTGATTGAGGCTGACCATTTCAATGTGCTAACTTATATTTTGCTTCTTACTATTTCTTTAGCTTTTCTGCGGCGAGTTTCGACTGAGACCGCGTGTTTGGGCTATTGAGAGACGAAGAGGTCCAGGAACGATGGTGTAGCTATTTATTAGTGCGTGTACACCGGGATCATCTTCCTGGGACCGGCGTTCCTGAGTGGGACCGGCCGTGTAATCCTACCTACCTACCTACCCCGGCAGATACTGCGACTCTCAAATTTGACCCATCTCGACGTCGAATTTGACGAGGATACCCGGTCCTCACTTCCGGACTTCTTCCAAGCCCTCGCGTTGCCGAAGTTAATCCATCTCTCCGTCTATTCGGTTACTTGGCAGGCGCATATCTTTCCGGACCTTTATCAACTAGTGATGCCCAGGGCCCGGCCTGAAGCCCTCAAGCCCGCCAAGCCCGGCCCGCTCAGGCCAGGCCAAGCCAAGCCCGACAGCAGGCTTCGGGGGGCCTAGGGCTTGGGCTTCAAAAATCTCAAGCCAGGCCGGGCCCTCAAGCCCGGGCCTACATACCTTGGATGTAAATGCTATAAACCTGAAATAAAAGCTGCCAACTGTGAGGAGAATTTTTCTGGCTGATATTTTATGTGAAAAAACCCCACCTCCAGGTATTTCCGGCTTCGTTACCTATTCTCGGGAGTTACAAAATGATTTGTACCAAGAACCCAATCTACATCTAAACCCAGTTTGAATGGTCAGAAATACCCCAATCTTGAAGAAGGGATGTTCTCACAGTATATGTGCAGAGTTATTTGACTTGAAACTGTACATAGGGCACAAAGCACCAAGTAGCTCAAAAGCCCGGGCCCAAGCCCAAGCCCGGCCCGGCCAAGCCCTGTTTGAGGGCTTGGGCTTGGGCTTGCAAAATTCTGAGCCCGAGCCCACCCAAGCCAGGCCCAAGCCGGGGCTTTCAGGCCAAGCCGGGCCCTGGGCATCACTATTAATATCAACGGTCCGGGTTTAACCTCGAGGAACTCATGCTATTCGACCTCGACCTCACTTCATGTGATGTTGTTTCTTTCCTCCGCCTTGTTCAATCGCTGCGAACCCTCCACCTCGAATGTTTCGGCCTTGATGACCACTTGATTGCCTCCTCTTTGATTCTGCCACACCTACAACATCTGACACTTGTGGATCTCACATGTACAGAGGTGGTCGGGAATGACGAGTGGGGCGATCCGGAAAGCAGGGCGCAGGATCATGCTGATGCCATTCTTAGCCTGGCTGAGTCCGTCTCCGAGCCTGGCGGAAATGCGACATTTCCAGCCTTGCACTCGGCCACGCTCAGCTTGCAAGGTGCCTGGCCCTCAGACTTTGAGAATCGCCTTCTGGAACTAGAGGATCGCCTGGAGGACCTATCGTACGACTCATCTGTCTTTAGCTATACGGGGAGAGGATAAGGACGAAGGCCGTTGTTTACACCACGACGAACCGTCTCATTCCGAGTCGTCGCGTGCGCGCCGGCGCGGGTGATACAATGATATTCTATTCGATTCACGTTCCGTCCGTCCCTTCGATCTGCCTGCGCGTCGATTTGTTGTATAATACGTCGGGTACTCTTATGTAAATTATTCTGAATCCAATACTACCAAGAATGAAAAAAAATAGAAATAGGGAGGGAATAGTAGCAACAAAAGCACTGGCAGAGGCTTCATACACATATGTAGAAGACAAATCCAGGAACTGAAGCGTTCGTCACCTCGACTGGCATTCGGATTAGAATTTCGATCCCGCCTTTCCTCTTTCCTACCCGTTCGTGTCGCGGATGCGTGAATATATATATTATTTGTATGTTACATGTGCTGTATTCCTGCTTGGGTATCGAAGGATGTATGTATGCGTAAGCGTAAATTTCGTGTACACATGCGCTTGATAACAAGGAGAACGAGAACAAGAACGAAAGCGAAAGCACTACCTCGACGCCGCACGGGGCATTATCCTGCTATTGCACTTGGTCTCCCATTCGCGGAGGGTCTTCACAAAACCGGCGTTGGGCTTTATGCATTGGCGGCGCTGCCTAACGTAGTCAAAGGCGGCGTCGTAGGTCATGGAGTGCTCGCGTATAAGGTACGCGATCACGATGGATGCGCTGCGCGATACGCCCTGGTGACGCTCGTCGTCAACAGCCACAACCGACTCGGGTAGCGGCCAGACGCACCTGATGACAATGCACCAAGACGCTGTCCCCGCGAGCGAGCGAGGCGCTGATGTAGTCGCACGCGGCGGCGAGGTGGGGCTGGAGCACCGCGGCAGAGGTGTCCTCGATGTCGATGCGGTGGCAGGCGAAGCCCGCGTCCCCCGAGGCGGGCATCCAAGGGACCTCGAGGACTTGCACAAGGTGTGCGATGCCGTTCGTGCGCAAGAGGTCGTGGTCGATTGCGGCGGCCATGGAGCCGAGGTAGAGCGCACCCGTCGTGATGGCGGGTGCGGGTGCAGGGTCTTCTGCCAGTGCGGGGATGTTTGGGGTTGAGCTTGAGCTTGGGCTTAGGCTTGGGCCGCAGCTTGAAATTGGGATTGGTGAAAGGACAC
>JARJCV010000196.1:0-85967 GCA_029281435.1 Mycena haematopus | reverse complement strand
AGGGGAAAGTAATCTGTTGCTTGCAGTGGAGGCAGTTGACATCTTGGAACCCGTTGCTTTGGACCCGATGCGCAATGGACTTGGACTCCGGAATCATCTCCGCGATCTCTGCATCGTGAATGGGGCGGGTTGTTTTGATGAGGAGGTGACTCGAAGTGTGAATCATCCCATCGTGCGGTACCTCGCACTCAAAACAGTTCAAACACAAATCAACGGTTGCTAATCCGTCAGTGTCCATACATTGAATGCAGAAAGTCTTGACTTCCTCAATGATTTTGTTGCATTTGTCGCAGAAACGGACGCTGGAAACGTGTTATGAAACGGAATACGACCATATTCGTCTTGGTTGAGGACTCACAATGAAAACTTGAGGCCCGTACCATCTTTGGGCTTGACCTCGAAACTATATTCTAGATAATTTTCCGCTTTGACCTGCTGCTCCTTGTCACCAAATCGGGTTTCGAGCTGTTCTCGGCGAAATTTAAAGGCATAATCCGGGGTGAACTTCTGAATAGTATTGTTGATCGGATCGCGGGGGTGGGTAGCGGACGTGAGATGGAACTGGAACACTTAAAAATGAGGGAAGAAAAGAGAAGGACACACCATGCCAAAAGCAAATTGCGCCATCGCTTCTTTAGGGTTCCGGAGACGGGATTCGAAAATATCTGCGATATATCTCAGCATGCGGTACATTCACTAGACACGCAGTATACCGTTCAGCTTCTGTTTTCGTGCGTCGACGGCTGCGAATATAGCTGCGATTGATCCGCTCATTGCGCCGAACTCGTCCTCTGGTTTGCACAGCTATGAATACAAGCCAGTCGTATGATGTCGAAATGTCGCTTCAGCAGCAGATAAAGAATTGGATAAACAAACTTGTCGCGGTGAAAATCGTCAGAATATCGCTAAAATCAGGATGGAATGTTAGGAACTGACATGTTCGGTTCGTCGGCTCTTGGTTATCGCTGCAATCGAGTAATTGTCAAGCTTATACTTGAGAGTCTCAAGGCGCGCCTCGAACTTCGCCGTCTCCTCCTTCTGGTACTGGTCGGTTAAGATTCGGAGCTTCCTGCCCTCTAGAGCCGGCTGTTTAGTCGGGCGCGTACCGCGCAGCACCAGCTCGACGCGTCGCATGTCAGGCCCAGCCAAGTAACCACTCGCCGCCTGCAAATTCTCAGGCCTTACGTGTTGTAGTACCCTCACCATTGCCCGTAAGATGTTGTATATGCGCGTTCTGTACCAAGTCACAGAGGTGTGCCATCCTGCGGCGCAGAACGCCAGCCACTCCGGGAGGCTGCAGAATTGAGAGAGCATTCAGCGCCATCCGAGCTTGCGACAATGACATACCTCCAGCTGTCAGGCCGCCGCGCTGCAAACTCGTTTGCCTCCCGAACACTGATGTACCCGGCCCCATCGTCGTCCGCAGCCTCGGCGATCTGGCGTAGATATGGGACACCCAGATACCGCAGAGTCCACTGGTCCGGATGGGGTTTTGCAATCGTTCCCGCTTTAACGCTATCGTTAACGTTCTCCTGGAAGTGGTCGGTATAGTAGTAGTTCAGGGCAAGAGCAAAATTTTGCCCCTTCACATTGCCTCTCCAGCCCTGCTTGTCCCACAGAGCATGCAAATCCTGGGACAAGGGGTCATTGCAGCGTATCACTAGCAAGAAAAATCACGCACGCCATGAGAGATATTCTTGGAAGCACCGCCCGTGATACTGTCGACCATCTGGTGCTGCGCGTTGAGAATTGACCCAACAACAGACCGCGCTGGCGGGGGGTAGATATTATTCAAGTCCTGTTTGAGCAGCTCAAGTGTGCGGCTGAACTGCGGCTCGTTGTGCTTGCACGCCTCCGCCACGTCTTCCTGAGACGCTTGGGCCAACAGCGATTTGAGATCCATGATCGCACGCTGAATGTTGCCAGTACCCGTCCGATCGAACGATGTCAAAGAGTACTTCGCGTGCGCTACGAGGTCTGCGAGTGTGTCATTGCGAGTTATGCAGGCTTTAACCGGATAGCGGCGGAGGAAATTCAGCACGTCGTGCTCGCGGGTGTGTCGAGCCGTCGGAAGATCACTTCCAGCGCGTTCGCTGGCATATGCTCCCCATCGTGGCCTGACCCAACTTCGTCCTTGTAACCGCGGAATCTCATGACAAACTCTGTCAACAGTTGCTCGTACGCCTTCAACTTGATCATCCCAGCTGTGCAACAGTAAGGAAGAAAATGATACTCAGGAGCGGCTGCGTACACATGAAGTCTTCTTTCATGAACCTGGCACACACGTTCGCGCAATTTTTGATGGCGTCCGCTATCTTTCCCATTAACTCGGGCACCGCTCTGGCATCGGGTTTCTCAACGTCGGAATGGACTGAGTGGCGAAGTCTACTAGGGGTCAGCGGTGTTGGTTGAAGCTAGAAGAAACGCACTGGAAAAATGAGGACATCATGTCTTGTAACTGAATTTTGACCATCAATACTCTCGGCTTTTGGCCGAGGTCGACCATGGTGACCAGTTTGAATGCAACTACCGCCACTAGAACCATACAGATTAAATTGGTGCAAAAGAGCAAAAGAGAGATGGGCGGACCTTCGATGAACGGATGAATTTCCGTGAGCAAGTCGAGACCCTCGACAAGCACCTTGGATGTTGTGTTAAAGCGGGTACCCGCGGCGGCGAGAGGGCCGAGGCTACCGCCTTCAAGCGCAGATGCAATCGCTTCTCCGGGGCGACCGATGTCGTCCTTGTTTTTCTCGTAGAATATTCTCAGCACTTCGTGCGGATCGTAAATGGCGTCGGCCGAAACAACGCCCGACTTGTCGGCTGCAAAATACACCAAGTTTAGCTGAAAGGGGAGAACATCAAGCTGAAACTCACCGATCGCGCCGTCATTACTTTTTCCTTGTGTTGCATACAGAATTTCATGTTGCGTTGCCAGGGCGTTGCCTGGCTGGATTGCAATTCCATCAACATCGGCTTCACCTGAGGTCATAACAATAGGTATGCGAGGAGAAGAGTGAAATCATCAAGCTGCGACATACCGATCTCCAGTTCATCGCCAGGCGGAATTGTGGGGGCTTTCAATGACGTATCGGCGCTGTTCGTTGGGCCTGTCATGGTATGATCACACGGGAGAAAAACACGTCAAGACCGTACTCACTGGTGTTATCGAACGAGGATGTTTCTGCGATGTTCATTGTTTGAGCTGCGATGACCGGGTTGGCGGTGTCTGTCGCTCTGTTAGTCATCGAAACATTCGTCTTCTTGGCCGTCGACACGTCAACCCGATTGTTAACTTACTCGCTGTCGTCTCGGTCGACGGTGCTGATGTGACGGTCGTATTATTCATCTCCGGTATGTTATTCTTCGCCTTGGCGCCACCAAACGGAGATTTCGAGAAGGTTGAGCGGACTGAACTATTGGCGCTATCCATGGCTGCGGCCATCAAAGAAGAGCCTCCTCGAAGTACACCATCGAGCCTCCCTCCGGTTTCAGTCGTCCTGGTCTTTGTAACGGAAGGCTTATCTGTGCCCAACGATGTTTCGCCGCTGGTAGACGGTACGTCCTTGGTAGATCGGTTCCCTTTCGGAAGGCGAAACATGGTGGGTAGGCGCCTAGTCTCCGTCGTGAGTAAGAACAAGACACGAAGAAAGTGTTAGCTGGCTGTCGCCACTGTTCCTGGGTTATAAGCATGAGTGGATGAGCGGAAACGAGTTGTGACACGTTTCGTGACAGATGCCATTTCGTAATCTTGATTTGATGTATGAAATCGGCTCACTCAATCTTTCAACAGCCTGGACATCAAGAATGGATACGAATCGCCTAGCCCAAATCCTATTGGCTTCCGACTCGGAGGATCATGGAGAGCCGCTTCTGTGGCGTCTTGATGGGCGTCGTTCGGTGGGCGCCAAGTTTAATCCTAGGGCTGCCGCCCGTTGCCGTGGCCACGGTTCGACGGCACCCGTCGAACGGGTGCCGTGCCCGTCCCGTCCGCCATTTTTTTCATCAACGAACGGCCCGTCAAACCACGGCCGTGACGGCCGTTTCAACGGGTAATATGAATCTAGCTTCAAATTGACATTGTCCGCCATTAATCAGTCCCCAGAGACTTCCAGCTGAGAAGGATACCCTTTCCTGCTCACCTTACATCTTTGCTCCCTCCAGACAGACGATATATTGGTGGTGTTAGGCTCTCGGCAAGTCCCGACAATGATTGCCGATGTCCGACCTCAAGGTTTGGGTCGGTTTCTCTAGCTGGAAGGATGAAAACTTCAGTATTAGTAGGCAGGGGTTCAACTCATGACATTGCAGTCTTAATTCATGTCTCATCAAGGTCAAAAGGCAGGGTAAAAATTGAATTCCCACTCTACCCGTCGAGACGGCCGTGATGGCCGTCCCGTCACCCGTCCCGTCCCGTCAAGGCTTCGAGAAGAAGAAAAACGGCCGTCGATTCGACGGCCGTTGCCGTCACGGCACGGGTGGCAGCCCTATTTAATCCTAATACTCCGAAAGTCCGGATTCAACAGATCTATGTAAACTTCCCTGTATAAATAAGCGAGGCATGAGCTTCAACGCGTCGAGATAACCCGAAAGGCCAACAGTGGCCTCTTCTAAACAGACGCTACAACAATTTTTGCTCATACCTCGTGTGCTGTGTAAGCCAACTCCGCCACATGTGCGCAATGGCTCCGGCCATTGGTGTTCGGAGATTGAGCACGCCTAAATCGCATGCGACGCGAACATCGCAGGTGCGAACAATGCAGTATCGGCGCCGCTGGCATGCGGCAACTCGAGAATTGATTAATTTGCACTTGGAATTTGCACCCGTTTCCGAATTACTTAACAGGCCCTTGACGTTTAATTCAAGTTAGGTGCAGCCAAAGAGCTCAGGGTTCAACGAAGCACTGTATGTTGGTGGCCACTGCTACCGCTTCAATAGCAGTCTCTCTGCCTCGTGGTGCAAAGGCCGAAACAAATTAAACCAAGAACAATACTTAGGACCCTCCCGAGGAGAGTCAGAAATAACGTACACTAATCGCTTCTGGTGAGAAAGAATAGATGAATACCACGACACTCACTGACACTCAAGTTCCCCGTCGGTTTTAGGGTCATGATGAATTGCAGCCGAAGACTCGGGCGGCGCAGTCAACTAATTACTGCCAGTGGCCATGCTACCGGCTCAGAGGCCGAAATAAATTGGCTTAGTATTCGAATTAGTACTCTACATTCATTTCTTTGCCGGCAATAATTATTGCTCAATTTCTTTTGGATTTAACTACTATTAGTCCCAATGGGCTGACAACGCACAATAGGTCTGATAATTTCATTTTGCTCCCTCATTTCTTAACATTTTCCCCGGAGTTTTTTGTAGTAGAAGCATGTACCTATTGCCTACAACTGTACCAAAGATCTAAGGAATAATGCAGAGGAAGTTATTGAGAGAGCCCTACCGTCCATCAAGGTTAGTGATCCCAAAACAGTTGTGAGTGTTCCGGGCTTCCCGTTCACCGATCAGACCCGGAAGTATTGTGCGTTGTCGGCCTCATTGGGACTGGGTGACTTCCCGTAAGACAGATCTGTGTTTTTCGGATACTTGGGGTGCCATTGATGGGAAGTATGAGGTGAAAAATGTAGTATATTGTGCACGACAATCCGTAAGACATTTGAAAGATACTCGACTGGTCTCCACAAAAAATCAGCAGACCGAAACAAAACTCACAGAAGGCAGGGCCGAGTCATTTTGGACTTCATGCTGCTGCATCGAAATTGCTCTTGTCCCACTTGTTTGGTTCGGTATTGGTGAAAGGTAAGCAAAGCGGCGGCGCCCTGCCGGGCGGCAGAAAGAAGACAAGAAAATCTTTGCTGTGAATGGTTGGCTTGCAAATTCCATGTAGATCTTCGTAGGGGGAACAAGTGGTGAAGATTGCCGAGCGTCATATTTGGTGAACACGAGCAAAGATGCGACGCGTTCACCGGCGTACGAGCAGTAGAGCACAAGAGGAAGGTCGTGGGAACTTCGGGCAGTGATAGCCTGTGATCCGTTCTTGCCATTTTGGGTTGTAAAAGTGAATTTCGTCTTGTTCGGGGGGTCCTGACCCCCGAACAGATTCACAAGTGTACAGGCGTTTCGGAGAGTGTAAGCGAGATCTGAGGCCGATGGGGTCCTGATGGAAGCCCCGGCATGTCGGCAAGAGAGTAAAAGTATAGTATTTTCACAGATTTGTCTTACGGGAAGTCACCCACTAATAGTACAACAGAATTAGTGCCGAAATAAAATTGTCCGGATCATCCCGGAACTCGGGTAACTCACTCGCGGCCACTGCTCACTCGGATCCAGTGTCCCACTGTTCCTCGTCGACGCTTCCTCACACAGCAACGTTCTCAAGCCTACACTGGATTCATCGTTGATGTCCAAACCAACGACGGCGGGACGCCCGAGCCTGAGAGGTACATCAGTTTCTATATTCATCGTGCTTTCACTTAACTTTTTCAGGCGGAACGGGAGGAGAGGGCGGTTGGGGAGCAAAACTTGGTGGACGAGGCGGGATCGGAGAGGGTAGCCGTATGAGAGTTGAGGATGCGCTCGACTTTAGCACATTGGAGGGTGCGCCAGGCACAGAGCACAGAGCACAGTTTTACTCACCCCGCCCCTATGCGATTCTAGGTGGCACCGGTGGAAATGGCGGAGCGAGCGAGGAACAAGGAGGTATCGGCGGAGTGGGGAAGGCCATAAGCTTCGACTACGGGCCAACGCCCGCGCTAGGAAAAGATTCTCCGCGATCTCCTGTGAGTGCGATCCTCACTTGACCACCGATATCACTGCAATATGCCTCAGTCATCATACATGGAACCTCCTGTGCACTCCCCCCTACTGGCTGTCACAAGGATGGATGTCTCAGGTACATATACTCCCACTTACGGTGTTGAAATCTTTGGCAGCTCATTCACTGGTCAGGGGGCAAGGGTGGTGCTGGGGGCGCTGGAAAAATTGACGGTGGCGCAGGCGGAATTGGTGAAGGTGTCAACCTCAATGTCAATCGCGCAGACGAAATGGTGGTCCACATGAGCGGCACGCCATCCCCTCCTCATGCTTCGCCCGACAACAGTGAGTAAAGTATTCTTTGCATTGCATACTAAACTGAAAGATTGTCGCAAGACCGAACGGTCGCCCTACCACCTGCTAGAATCGATAAGCCTGTTTTAACCAAACAGCGAAGCGGCCGTAGGCTCATCAATTTCTTCAAGACAATGGTAAGGGCATATTTTGAATTATTACTAAACTGAACCACTCGTAAGTAGATCACTCGTGTCCCCACGCCGCCGTCATCGAGCGTATTTCTCGGACCAACGGGCTCAGTCGCCATTGCAAACAATATGCACATCCACAGCTCCGTTTTGAACGGGCTCCCGGAGCTGACCGCCATCGCAACCAACACATCTCTGCGTTCCTGTTGCCCCGAGACTCGGTCCGAAACTTTAACGGCTATAATAAGTCAACTCTCATCGTCTGCCGAGAGGCCAATTACCGTCTGGCTTTTCGGCATCGCTGGCTCCGGCAAAAGCACCATTGCGATGAGTATAGCAGAGGATTCCAAAATCAAACTCGGGGCATTTGCCTCTTTGACTCGCAACGCCACTGGCACCGCCTATCCGAGAAGCATTCTCCACACCATCGTGCTAAAGCTGGCCGAATCGAATCCTAAGATTTTCAATGCAGTTCGCAGGACTCTGGATTCTGAGCGAGGCATCGCGAATAATACAGATATTCACGAGCAGTTCGAGAAACTGTTGCACGCTCCACTCAGACTTGCTGCACCTCATAGCAAGGCCCGCTTTCTCATCATTTTGGATGCACTTGACGAATGCTTGGACTACAGGTCCCGCCAGGCCCTTATTTCATTGATCCAGAATGACTTCCCACGACTTCCTGCATACTTCAGCTTTCTTATCACCAGCCGACCAACCTGGGATATAGTTGCTTCATTCCAAGATAATCTACAAATTTACAAATTCCCTCTCGAGACCCGTTCCAACCGTGATATGGATGGGATTTTTCGCTACATCGAGCATTGTCTCGTCCAAAGTAGCCCGCCTTGTCGGCTCAGGGACCTCGAGTCTAGCATCCAGAGCCTTTCAATTGGTGCTGGCGGTCTCTACTTTTGGGCAGCAGCAACATGTGGCCTCGTTCGGCAGGCTCATGACCCAGATAAATGTTGCGAGATGTTCTAGCGAACGGAATCCACACAATGCCAAGTCTGGAAACCCTATACACCACGGCTCTAGAGGAAACCGGGTTGTGGGATAGCCATAATATCTTGGCAACCATAGTTCTCAGTGGCATCATTCTTGTTGAAGACGCCCTCACGGACACAGCCTTGGATGCACTGTTGGCCCTGAACCAGGGGCAGTCTGCAGCGGTTCTATCTCGTCTTGGTGCTGTCGTACAGTGGACTAAAGGCGAAATTCCGCGGTTACATTCATCTTTCCGCGCTTATCTCTTCCGTCAGTTGGCACTGTCGAATCTATATGGCAAATCGGGGCATCCTCGCTTTGTTGACTATGTTCAGGGCAATCAGCATCTAGCGCTCGGATGTCTATCTGTCCTCACTTCACAGCTCCGGTTCAATATCTGCAAGCTAGAAAGCTCCTACCACCTCAACTCTGAGGTTGGAGATCTCCAAATCCGGATTAATGCAGAGGTTTCAGCTGAGCTAGCCTATGCTGCGAAGTTTTGTATGAAGCATCTTAAAGCCATCGAGAGGCAGCAATCAACCACGGCACTTTTTTCTGCCTCGTCAAAATTCTTCCCGGACTGCTTTCTCCATTGGCTCGAGATCAACAGTCTCTTTTGTCGTATAAGCAGCACGCGCATGGAGCTAGACATTCTTAAGCGATTCGTACCGGTAGGACAAGTTCCACAATCGACCGTCTTGCTTTGGAAGCTCACGAAATTTAGGAAAACATGCATAGGCTCATCAACGATGCCCAGCGTTTTATCGATGACTTTGCACCAGTGATCGCTGCAAGTGTTCCCCACATCTACCTCTCCGCCGTGCCCCTCTCAGCTGAGCAGGGATTCGTGGACACCCATTTCGTACTAAAGTTACAGAAGGTGGTGCAATTGAGGACGAAGCCCAGCATACCGTCTATCCAACCAAAGTCACAGGATGGTTCGGAAAATGCCAACTGCTTGGCATTTTCTCCGGATGGGTCGAGAATGGTGACAGGATCGAACGATGGCACCATTCAGATCTGGAATACGTCCACGGGCAGGGAAGCGGGTACACAAGACATGGAGCAGGACGACCGTGTTGTTTCTGTTGCTTTTTCCTCGGATGGTAATGGGATCGCTTCGGGCACAAGCAAAGGGGTGATTTGGATCTGGGGCGTTGCAACGCGCGAAGCAGTCCGAGTCGCTGCACTCAGAGGGAGCTCGAGCGACCCCATTTTCTGCATTGCTTTCTCTCCAGATGGGAGGAAGATTGCAGCAAGCTCAACCGCTGGAATTCAGATCTGCACACAAAAAAGAAAACAGGAGGCGATCTTGAAGCACCCTGACTGGGTTCTGTCGATTGCGTTCTCGCAGGATGGGAGCCAGATTGTGTCTGGCTCTCAGGACAAACTCGTCCGACTCTGGGAAGGCGATAGGATCATTGCGTTGCTGCATGGTCATGACGGCCCCGTTGCATCTGTTTCCTTCTCTCGCGATGGAAAGATCGTTTCTGGAGCTCAAGACAGGACCATTCGGATCTGGGAGGCCAAAACAGGCAAGCTGCTGTTCGAACTATTTGAACATGAGGACGCTGTTTCCGCAGTTGCTTTTTCTGGCGATGGTCGCAGGATCCTCTCGTGGGCAAATGACAAAACGCGGCGGATTTGGGATGCCATAACTGGCGCCGGATTGGGTGTATGTGCGTTGAGCTCCACCATCTTATCTGCCATATTTTCTCCTGGTGGGGAACATGTCTTCTTGGGTTCAAAAAGCCGGATCTGGAAACTTTCGACAACCGAGCTCCTGCATGATGAAGGTAAGTACTTGTGTCTCCGCATGATGTCAAGATACTTATTCGATCCTTAGGTTTGCCTCTGCTGTTGAACACATCCCAGTCCGAAACAGACGAATATGCCGGTGAAAGTACATCACAGGTTCGACTAATCTCTTTTACTCCAATTCTTCCTTATCCTTGTTTCAGCCGGACTTGACAACTATAGACGAGCATGGGTGGGTATGGAACTCGAACTACCAGCGTATGTGTTGGATTCCTCGACACTTGCGGGAGGGGTTCTGTGATCCGTCCGGCAGGACTACACCTTCGATCAGAACGCTGGATTTGACCAATTTCGTCCATGGAACGGACTGGATCAAGTGCTGGAAAGAAGCTGACACTCAAGGGAAGAGTGGGGATATAATGTAACAGCACGGCCGAAGATTCATGCATACCCCAGTTTGTGTTCAATTTTTGTTTTTTCCGTAACCATGTCCGCAACCATGCGAAAATTCCTGCAGTAGCCGAAGATCAAACATCGCCGAACGACAACTCGTGTAATGTATTTCGAACAGATTTTATTGCTTAGGCTACTCAAGCGAACTTGGATTGGGTCCAACGGAACACGCGAGGAACTATGGTAATATGTAACAGATATTGCTTCGTAAGTCGGTGGAAATTCTTAGATTTGTCAGATCTCGATTACAATGGTCAAGTCTGGTACGTGTTACAGAACTACGATATGCTATCGTCCCAACTTGGAAGCCCTATATTTTTTCAATTGGTAACTGTTGCCTGGACAAAGGGGAAATGATGAGAGGGTTGGCTCAAGGTAAAAAGGCCGAGACAAAACGCACCTTCTGGAGCGCAACAAAAGTCTGCGCCAGCAGGCGACTGTTAGCCGTCGCCCCCGTCTGCAAGGTGATCGTCGTTTTGCTCAGAATCACACCCTCGAGGTGCGAGCCGGCGGCGGCGGTGACCCCACCAGTGACGACCCAGACGATGTTCGATGCGAGCGCGCCGCCCACAAGGACCATCTTTTTGGCTCCAGCGATGGTAAGCGGTCCCGTCACTTGGAAAATAAACGCTGAAAAGAACCATAAGTTAAACCGTGGCAACGACAAGCAGATATCTCGGACTCACTATCAGTGGGGCCTCCGACAAGTGTGAGATCGCTGCCGATGCTGACTCCGGAGGTCCACTTGTAGAGACCGGGCGGGAGAGCGAGACCGCCGATGGCGCCTGACGGACGGGTTAGACTGAGAGACAAAGACAAGAGTGTTACGAGGGCTAACCGTTGTTTAGATTGACGAAATTCGGGTTGACCCGACCAGTCGCATCCGTGAACGCGGTGCCCATGTCGGCGATGGCGGTGGTAAGGGTTACGGGAGTTGGTGCGGAATAGGACGCGGCGAACAACTTCCCAACGACTTGTATGGATGTAGAGAATTCCCCAGTCGAATCCACTGTGAGTGAGAATCCTGTGAGCCCCGTGGCTGCGATGGGGCTAACTCCCACGGATCCAGCTAAAAGAGGTAGCGTCAGAGTCGCGGCGACGAGCAAAGCAAATGAGGACATACTGATCACTGAGGGCGGCACCGTTGAAACCCCAGTTTTTGCGAGGATCGCAAAATTGCCAGCAGTGCGCAAATTCACGGGTGCAGGGCCTAGTAGAGCAGAAACGCTGCTCAGCGCGGTCTGTACACTGGTTAGAGAACGAAAATTTGAAGTTTCCAGCAAACGTACCAAGAAAGAGACGATGAACACGCTTGAAATCATAGCAATCGAGGGGCCTCAGGAGTGAAGTAGCCGAAGTAATGAAACTGGGGCTAAAGAAAATCAGACATCTCTTGAGGTTTATATACGTTTTTGGATGTGAGCTCATCCGCACGGGCCCTCACACTGAATAAAAATCGTCATAGGTAGAACCAGGACGTTGGCCCAAAGCACGAATTCCGCAGTTGAACATCGTCAACATCGTCATGTATACTCCCAGATCGATGACAAGCGGACACATACAGGTATACCCGCGGTGATGTCGCGAATTTCGTTTTTTTTAGATTTTCGGTGCAAAACCTATTTCATCGGAGACGTACCGTGACTAGAATGTACAACAACACAGCGAATAAGCGCATCCAGGCCGCATGAAGGGCGGACGAGAAAATGAGTCGTCGTCGGGTGAGTAGAGCTGCAAGGGCACCACAAGGAAAGTCAGACGCTAGAATATACGTTCATTGAAAGCGTACCATGTCGCCTGTCGAAGAAGCAGAAGATAAGGGGATACATCCAGCTTTCAGCAAGGACCGTAAACCGCGGTGGAGTTGTCATTTTATTGTTAGCATTTCGGTGCAAAACCCATTTCATCGGGGACGTACCGTGACTATAATGTACGGAAACACAGCGGGTAAGCGCATCCAAGCCGCAAGAAGGGCAGACGAGAAAATGAGTCGTCGTCGGGTGAGTAGAGCTGCAAGAGCAGCACAATGAATGTCAGAAGTTTTGGGTTATACACGTTTACTGTGAGCGTACCATTTCGCCTGTCGAAGAAGAAGAAAGAGGTGTCAGGCCACAGAATGTGTCGGAAATGACCGTGGAGCGTGGTTAGTCCCAAAAGCTCGTTCATAGCCGTTCAATCCCCAAGACATTTGGAGCAGGTCTCGGGGACTCCGGAGACTCCGTTAGATCGTGATGTCAGTGTGTACCGCTTGCTGACTCGACGAGACGTCTATTGAGATTGCTGAGGTCCTTTTGCGGAGAAAATAAAACTTGAATGCCTCGCACAGAGGAGAAGCAAGGTGATGGGACGATGAAGACCGAAGCCCGACAATCTCCGAATCTTGGCATTTTGGGAACCAGTTCCCACGTCAGCGCCACAAGATTCACCCCTGCCGCGCAAACTCCTTTTTTTTTTGGTGGAGCGATAAAGAGAAGGGCATGTGAGGTCTATATTGCTCTAGTAGTCACGGCGTGCGCTGCAAGAGATTAAGCGGAGCACTACTACGAATTCCCTCGGAGTTTTTCCTAATGGAATCTCCTTTTTTTACTGATTTCGCGCAAGTTTCGCTGGGACCTCACCCAATGAGTAGCCTTCTGGTTAGAAATCTGTGTCAAAATAGGGTGCTGCAACGCCAAGCACCACACAAGAGAAGAGCGTATTTTGGGCCATTTCGTGACTTGGTTTTTTTTGGCGGATTCAAATTCGAAGATCCCCTAGATACGAATTATATGAGCACAGTAAATTCGTACGTGGGCCCGCGGGGTCTCCCAGCGCAAAGGCTGTGGCAATGGGTCCTTTGGAAACAAACAGCATACCAATTGTGAGCCCCAACTTGGCCCCAGATCATAAATCATTCAACCGCCAATGCCGCCAAACGCAAAAGCCTGTGCTCACGAAATTTATGTAAAAAAATATTCCCCAGCGCGTTTCCAACCTCTTTAGAAATGTTTGTGATCTTATTCGGACTGGAAACTGATTATTGAACAACAGTTCGGAGTTCGCACCGTCGGCAACCGTGTGAACATCTGAGTCAGCAACTGCATCCCATAAAAGGCCGCGCACAGCTTTTTTCTTCTCCGAACAAACATGAGGACGTGCGTCCACCCTTTCCCTTCGTTGCCCATTTTCTGACTCTTATTTGCCTTGCCTTGTACAGATAAAAGTTCGGACCTGGTACAAGCACTTCCGCCTCCTCGTCCGCGTTCCCGTCCTCTACACCGTCGGCCGGCGTGCACACACGTCGGGATGTCCTGCCGCTCAATCCAGACTCTTGTTAATGCCCCATGGGATCGGCGAGGCGCCGCTTAGGCTGGCGCTCATGACGCGGTTCGGTGGGAGGGAGAGCGTTTGGTTAGCGGTGGGCATCCTACATCTTTTTTTTTGCGTTTGGCTTGGATATCTTTCGTTATTCTTCCGTGTACTTTCCATCTCGCGTTCGCTGTGCAATCATTCGTTTGATCATATTATTGCATGAAGGTTTCCTCGACGCTGTCTGCGTCATCGTTATCGCGCGCGTTCACTGTGGGCGCTGCTTCCCCGTTGTGTCTGAGTGACAATGGAGGTATTACCTCCCCGCTCACGCGCTGGGGGACCCCAGCCTCCACCAAGTACTTATGGCATTAATTCGACAATATAAACGCGAAGTAAAAGCTACATGGTGTGGTTCCTACAAACAATACAGCTCACTCCTGCGTCTCCGAATTGGGTGAATGCTGGTTCGATACTGATCCTCGATGCTCCGCAGGGTCAGCTATCGAGCTCGTACTAGGCAACTGGGGGATTCAACTGCTGAATGCCAGAGATCAATTCGCTGCAAGATTCGCTGTAGACGGAGAAGGATCTTCCGGCCAGAGCTTTCACCGGTGGATGTCATTTTCGTCTCGCACTCTGCGAAAGCATGTCGGATTTTTCGCCGAGCGGCAGGATCATGTAGCCACGTTTTGAAGTCGCACCCGACCTGTGTTTCTTCGGCCGCATAGGAGTCCCAGATGGTGCAGTTAGTACAATGCATCCAGGAGCCCCATGGACTCCGGCTTCTGAGTGGTGAAAAGACAATGGATGCTGTTCGCTAGACGGAGCTGGTGTGTCCATTGCCCCCCGCTGCGCTGTAGACGGAGGAAGAACGAATGGTGCTTCCTAATACAAGAGGAAGCAATATCTCGCCGCGTACAATATCTATCGCAGCTGAGTCGACTCCCGTCCTGACGACCAGGAACTGCTTCGGTACGTCCTGGCTTTTCTTCGTCAGCAAGCGCTCCACGGCAAGCTCCCCCGCTTCGTTGCGCCGGACCTTTCGCTCGACCTGGACCGCCACGGCGAAGATATCGAGAAGAAGCTGAACCCAAGAGGGCGATGATCGCGAGACAGTGCGAATTGTTGAGGAGGGAATACGTAGATGCGGTGCCCGCGGCATTCCTGCGCGCGCAGCGCGCCACATCCAGCGCGACCCATCCTTCCTTCCTGCCACAGCTCTTTCATGTGAGCCAGGAAGCCTGAAGGCCGCCAGCTTGGCCCGAGGTGCGTGCCGAAGGGGTGGAAGCTGCGTGCAGCGTGGCCAGGGATAGTCGTGCGGCGGAGTGCCAAGAGCGGGAGTATGAAGGCGGACTAGAGGGGGGAGCGCACCGAGGGATGACGGAGAGGAGGAGTGCGCTGAGGATGACGCTGAGGACGGGGAAGATGGCCCGCGTCCGAGCGGAGAATTGGCTGCTTGCGGCGGTGGGTGGGTTACTCGGGTCAGGGCACGCAGAGACGACCGTTAGAGGAGGCGGTAGCGTGGGGTGTGATGGCTTGGGCACGTGGGAAACGGTAAGGGCGGCCTCGAATGCAGACCAGCATGGCGGACGCCTTGGCACGCAGGCCGTGGTAAGCGGGGACGGCGGCGGTGACGAGGCTGTCGGGCGAGATGTCGGTGAAGGCGGGCTCGGACGCGTCCGTGGGAGCTGCTTGCACCGGTGTCCGCGAGAACGGATGCGTGGGGGGCGGCTTTGGCGATGGGTGCGGATTCGCGGAGCCGGGAAGAAGCTTGAGCGTGGGCCCGTAGAAACTTCGCTCGCCCGCTTCGTTGCGCTGGACCTCTCGGTCGGCCTGGACCGCCACGTTGGCGACATCATGAAGAGAGCAGAAGCCGAGGCGTACCTGCCGCGTTGCACCCGAAGAGCACGACAGTGTCGGGACAGTCCCGGACGATCGCGAACGCGTCGGGCGCCTTGCGCACGACCGGCAACGGGTCGACCCAGTTTTTTTCAGTCACGACACTCGGTGCACGGCGGTGAGCGCATGCGCACGCGAGGCAGGGGTCCTACGGCGGCATGCAAGTCAGCAAGAGCAGCGCATACAAAGGGAGGGAGCGCACCAGCGTCGCGAGATCGATGACGAAGAGCTACCACAGCGCGATGCAGCGAGGTGGATGTCCTCGACCGCGTGACGAGACCCCCTCTCTAGGCTGCACGAGCGAGAAAAGTTCTTCAAAAAAAAGCCTCCCAGCGTTCGAGGAACCATCGCAGCATCACTGCCGCTCGTTCATTTCGCCCATCGGGAGCGTTCGATGCCTCAGCAGAACTTCCCGCAAACACCGCCTTCCCCACGGCAGTGACCGTGTGAGGGAGCCGCTGAAAGATCTGCGTATCGGTGGGCGCCTGGCGGTCAAGTCGAGTCCCGTCGTCCCAGAAGTCGAAGCGTGAGGCCCGAGAGAATAAAGCGCGGTGAGCGCCGCGAGGTCGTGCCGACGGACGTGGGTGACCGAAGGGGAGGCACATCCGAATGTGGAAGCGAGGTCCTGGAGGTAGTGGAGACGCGGAGGCAGCTTGTGATGAGACCTGCTCCAAGTCAGTCCACGAGGGTCTCGTGGGATGCCTGAGTGCACCATCAGACCCGACTTTCTCAAATCTTTCACCCGATACTCATTACTCACCTTCTGGCTTAGCGTTAGACTACGCAGCACCCAGCACCCCTGCCACAAACGGTACCCGCACCCATACCACCGCCTTCACACGGAAGCGCCGACCCCCGTACCGCCGCGCTGCCCACGTCGCATTGTATCCTCTGCCCCCTCCCTTCCCCTTCTTGTGGTTTCCGATGCTGCTGCTCTCCATGTTTGCGGTCCTGCTGCTCGGCACGGATGCGGTGCTGCTGCTCGCTACGGATGCGGTGCTGCTGTTCTCCACGGATGCGGTGCTGCTGCTCGCCACGGATGCGGTGCTGCTGCTCGCCACGGCTGCGCTGCTGCTGCTGTCCGGGTCGTGCGGGCCCGGCGTCATCGCCGTCGTCGCCACCGTATGCGTAGGCGTCTTCGGCAGGCGCGGAACGCGTCGGACGGCGAGGCGGGGCAGGCGACCATGAAGAAGCCGGGTGGTGGGCACGGCGTCGTACATGCGCATTACGAATAGATGTACCGACGAAGGCGTCACCTCTTCCCTCCCGCCCAGACATTCTCTACCACAGAGTCATCGTCGTACGCGCTCCTCTCTTCGTCGCCTCTCGCCCTTCCCGCATCTCCTTCCTTCTCACCGCCACGGCTTTCTTCATTCTCTCTTCCTCCTCGCTGCCGCCCCCTCCTCAAATCTGGACCATCTCGACGCCGGCGCGATCTGGCACGCGTGGTGCTCGAGACGCACACAAAAGGAGGCGGACGAGTCCCAGAGCAGAGTCGGCCTCGCCGCGTCGAGATGAAGACGATGCGTCCTTGGCGCGGAAGCGAAGAACGTCCGTTCGAGAGGAGGCCATGCGAAGGGCGAGAAAGACGCTGCGGGTGGAGAAACGAGCGCGACGCGGCGTCGTGTCATGTGGCGTCAAGACCAAGACGCAGACGAGTCGAAAAGAGTAGAGGAGCGAGCGAGTCTGGAACCGGACGTGCACACGATGAGATGTAGTGCAGATACCGAGTCTTGAAAGGGAGAGTCTCTCCCTGCGTTACCCCGACCTCCTCCCGTACATCCCCTCCGCCCGCGTCTCTCTCCCTTCTCGTTGCCGTGCCTCTCCCTTCTCCCTTCTCGCTATCGCCACCGCGCCCCAGCTTCGTCGAGCCTACTGGCGCTGCTGCTCACATCTCGCCCCCGCGTGCTGATCGTCAGCCTATCGGCGTACGTGCGTGCGGGTAGTCAAGGAGTGTGAATCCGTGGAGGCCGATGCTGACGCCGACGCAGACACGAAAATGGTACGCGTACGTCTCGTCGCGCGGTGCATACAAGAGTTGACCTTCCCTTCCCGCCGCTTCATCCCCGCCCTTCGCTGCTCGAATCTGAATCCAGTAACATCCGCGCCGCCGATACTGGCGCCGACGCAGGACTGGTGCGCGTCGTATCGTGTCGCGCGCGAGGCCCATACAAGAGGACACGGACGAGCGGGAGACGTAGCGGCGATAAGGATACGGCGGCTGGAAGTGCGCGTGCGTGCGTTTGTGGGTGCGGAGGGGAGGCGATACGGTTCGGTGCGCTCGTAAATGAGGCGGCGCACTGTCAGGGGCTCAGGAGCTACAACGAGAGAAAGAGAAAGAGGAGCGATCGTGGGATGGTCGAGCTCGTCCGCGTCCGAAGGCGAAGGTGGTGTACGGAGAAGGGTGAGCCGCGCGCTGTGCGTCTACGCGAGAGCATGCTAAAAGTCGGCGGCGTAGAGCTGGGCGATCTCCAGCCACGTGCGAGAAGAACGGCGGGGAAGTACTATACAGAACACTGAAAAGGCATACGAGACGCGACCGAAGAGGACGCATGGATACGAGGATACTAATGGTACCCTTCATCGCAGGGCCCAGCGTAGTCTCTTGGAATCGGCAGGGACGACCTCGATGTGGATCATCTGCTTGGAAATGATTGAATAGGGACGCTGTGTGCTAGATCGCCTCTACTCTTCGTCGAACGCGCCGTCCTGTGTGCCGCATGAACGTCGAACGAAAGATAAGCAGACGGAGAGCGGGATACGCACTGCAGTGATTTCGCGAGCTCGAATTGTCGCCGTAGGGGCCCACTGGCAAGAGCTCGATGAGTTGTCTCCGAACGCACGACCAGGAAACTCATGCTCCAAAAGCGCTCGAACGACCGAACGGCGTATGTACTGGGATAGGATAGGATGGTAGAACCTCGCGAGGCGATCTTGGGGGCAGCTGGGCATCGAATCCATCCATTGGCGCCGGGCACCAGGACTTTGCGAGAGGTTGGTAGCCAAGCGTCGTCGTGGAGCAGTGCAGACGTGAGAGGACCAGGATGTCGGCACGGGGTGCGGAGAGCGCCGCGAAGTCCTGTCGGCGCGTGGGTGAGCGAACGCAAGGAGATTGAGGCGGTGGACGCACGATTTCGAAAGAAAGCCGTGAAGCGAAATTTGCTCCGAGTCCACCAAATATGGCGAGCGCATCTGGGGACGACGTCTGATGTCCTGAGTGCACCGTCAGAGCCGATTTTCTCAGATATTTGGGCCGATACTCACCTGGAAAGCTGGCGTCTCGGTACGCAGTGCCCAGGGCCACCCCGACACGATTGCCGTCCTGGGTGAGCGAACCCAGCGCATCGAGGAATGGGACGTCCGAATTTGGGAGCGGGATACAGAGGAGACGTGAAGGCAGCTTGCGAGGAAAGAGATTTAGAGCGAGCGCCTCGGGGATGTCTGATATCGTGAGTGCACAATCAGACACGGTTTTCTCAAACGATTCAGCCAATACGCACCTTGCAAGTCAGGGATCACATTCCGCAGTGCCCGGGGCCACACCCGACACGACGACTGCAGCGTCTGCTGCACGAGGAGCCGGGGCTGGGATTGGGATTGAGCATGCTGACGGTCGACGCCGTCCGCACGCCACGATCTCACGAAACACGCCGCAGGTGCCGCGGGTCGCGCAGCACCGGTGTCGTCACTGTCACTGTACGTGTACGCGTCTCTTGCACATCGGGACAGAGGGTCGCAGAGCAGACGAAGAACGCGGCATGAAGCGGCGCCTCCGGGCCCGCGAGGAGAGCCGCCAGGAGATCCTCTTGCGCAGAACTCTAGAGGAGAGCAGCGGTGAGGAGCGCAGAGATGCAACGGGACGGAGCGAGGATGCGGTTCTCGGTGGCAGAAATGTCCAGCTGCATGCTAGTCGGCATATTGCGTATTGAGCATGAATAGGAGAAAGTCATCATCGACCCACGCGAAACGCACGCAGAACCCGGGATCCATCCCCGTCGTGGACCCACGCATACGGAGTCGACGAAAAGCGCAGCAGTGGCGACATCCGACGACCCTAGTAAGCGGGTAAGGCCCCTGGACTGGCTTGAGCGGCGCAGGGAGCATCAACGAAAGAATAAGAATTGTCCTCTTTGACTGAGTGAGGCACCGGGGAGGACTAGCTGCGGCAGAACTGAAGGAGCTGGAGACTGAGCGAAGGGGATGCAGCGCGCGGATTGTGTCGGCGCTGGTGCTCATCGTCCCTCGCGACGGGAGAAAGGTTAGGTAAGCGTGCCGATTAGATTAGATGCGTGGCAGTGTGATTGTGGAATCGAACGTTCAAGGGGAAATCGGTATAAAATTCCCTTGGAGACCTTGGAGTTGCTTTGAACGGAGGGCGTGCGCAAGATCTTCGACCAGACATTTGAGAATTTTTAAAAGGTCGACGACTCGACGAAGAACTGCCGCAGTGCGGGGTCTCGATCACGCGCTAGCTGATGGTCCCGGTGATGCGCCCACCAACGTCGCTCCGCTCGGGCTCGCCCTCTGAAACGCCGGAGTGCTTGAATATGAAACATTTCTTGCTCTTCGACTGGTTGCGGCGAAGGCGGCACGTCGTGCTCTTCCGGTCTGGAGACAAGTACCCCGAGTCGCCACTGGCAGACAATGCGTTGTCATTGCCACCCTCACCAAGCCGATGAAATGCCGCGTACTAGTTCCAGCCTCTCTCGTACTGCTGAGCATCATAGCCGTTCGTCAACCATAGATACATAATAGGATCCGCCAGAAGTAGAAATGAAGTCGTATTGTACACACGGGCAGTGGTCACCGAAATGCTGGACGCGTCAGACTCTGTGCCGATAGTCTTCTCAAATTGAAATAGGCCGTCTGACGGTAGCCCAAGAACGGGGCTAGGAAAATATCAATGGATGCTGCGCGAAGAAAGGGTGAGCTCACTCCGCGAATGCTCGTCACCATCGACCGACCCCGCTGCCGACCTAGACTCGACATCCGCTCGTGATCTCAGTGCGGCTGGAGGCGACTTGACAATGAGTTCCCGCCCTGCACTTACGACTCGTAAGTTTGCTTACGAGCGTGAAAAGTGCTTCGAAATAGCAAGCGCCGCACCACGCTGGAGCCACGCAGCTTGAAACTTTTGCTTGGAGAGAGCTCTTCGGGCTCTTCGGGCAGTCCACCGTGTTACAAGAGAATCAAGAAGATCGGTTTGGAACTGGTTTGGATGCGTGTCCATCGCCGTCGGACAAAAGTTGGCCGCGCGTGACGTGCCGAATCGGTCCGACAGTCGATGCGATCAACTCGGGATCGATGGTTCAATTTTTTACTATAGCAGAACAACGCTCAGCCCAACAATATATTGCTCCGATTGTTTCGCTGAGGATGGCGGACCAGTGCTAATCTCACTTGACTCGATTTCTTGACACCATTTGCACCATTCAACGCCGAAGAACTGTCCTCTCGTTCAATGTGAACATAACGCGCTGAACATTGTTCCTATCCTCCCAATCAATTGCCTTTGTGAATCGCTCTGTCCACATCATATCCCTGTTCCATTTTTTATCTATAATTAGGTGCAGTTGTTTCCTCTTCCGTTTTTCCATGTTTTCTGCGATGAAACACGCCAAGAGAGTCGGACGAATTATTTTTGCTCACCCGAGACCAAATTGTCTCAGTTCTTACGACCTCGAATTAGCCTCTCTGTAAATTCTGATTCCCAACTCCGTTGTACTCCGAGCTGCCGCTAACCTCCCATGCATTCTATACCCTCTTTCCGGATAATAGGATTCCAAACTGCGTCGTGCTCGGAGCTGTCGCACGCCGGTCTTTCTTCTGAGATAAAAAAGGATGAAGGACATGCGAGCAAGCCCGAGCGGAACCAAGATGGCCCGTCAGGTGTTCTTCATCATTCTAAGGACCTGCCTGGCCCGGCCTATAAGTGCTAGTCTAAATATAACCAAGGTAAAGTCAAACTAAAGCCACAGAACGTGCGCCGTTCGCGAGGGACAGTTGAGTAATTCTGTGATACTTAGTAAATCATCTCAAGTTCGATTCAGGTTCACTCGGAAGTACTCGAGTCCTTGGGAAAATGAACATGCGCGGACAGTAAGCTAATTTTGTCAAGTGATCATCTTAGGTGTCCGTCGGAAGCCTTCAAATTCGTCGACAAATTATCGGTCACTTCTGCAACGGGCCGGCATCATGGCCGAGAGATGACCGAGGCTGTGTCGTAACGAGTCAGAACGAGTCGATGAGAGTAATGAGTAGAACAATGAAGAGCAGTGTAGGACATTATGGAACAGTCTAGTCTCAGTGAAAATTTAGTATACAAGTAGCACGGTTTCCTATATATATTTCAAGCGTTTGCGAGCTCAGCCAAGCGCTAATATCATCTAATAATATTTGTTCCCCGAAACCGCGCGCATCTGTCTGATTCTACCTTTATCAAACCCAATAACTTCCTTTCTCCTTTCCTCTGTCTCTCACTTCGATCCCTAGCTGTTGCCGAACACGAGCCGGTGCATAGATATGGCAATCCAACAAGGGCCAATCATCTCGTAAGGCGAATATGCGAACCCAGAGACCAGCATACGAAGGCTTGACAGCTAGATTGTAGAAAATGTATCTAGTCCCGAGGTCCCCGTTGAAGATTAAATTGCCTTGAAGACAGCCGGTCTTCCTGACGTGCCATGGGGTCAAACACAACGGCGGAAGTCAACTACTCTCGCAGTGCGATTATTGCAATTGTTAACCCACGGCGTCCATCAGGAAATATAACCAAAAAGTACAGGGTATCAGCCCTTCAACTTGTTCTCCTTGAATCGATGGCTGCTGGAACCTGGCCAGTCTAACATGATTTCGTCCAGCTTTGCTGCCGGATTTGCGCTCTCCGGAATTATCTTCATCAAATCAATTATATCGAGTACTAGTGGTTAAAATAAAGTGGACAAGTATGGATCTCGGTCAGAAAGCCGCCCCAAGGAGTTTTGATAATGCGGTTCCACCCTAGCTATGGCGCGGGGAATACGTGCGAGCCACGCCGGCGGCAAGTTCATGTTACACTGCCTGCGCGAGGCGTAGTGAAGAGAGGAAAATGCGGACGCCTGCGCCGTGGAGGAGGTTGTATGAACTATGCACCAACCTGAACAGGCTGCTACCGATGCAGACTATGCGGATGTAAATATCAGGAGAGCGGCAGAGTTTAATTACGTACTGAACGTGGTTCCATGAAGGACGAGACGTCCGGATTATAGTATCAGCCGGTGTATATGGGTTTTGCTGCGTCGTGTACTTGGATTTGGAAGGACAAGACATCAGGTTCTGGCTCTGGACCGTATCCGCTGAACCGAAGAAACACGCGTCCCTCGTGAAGAGGTTCATGACGTTCAAGCGGTGACTTGGATGAACACCTCAAGGATCCTGAGGGTATATAAAGCGCGAGGTTTGGGAGAGAAAGGACAACTCACACCAGAGTTACTCACATCGTTCGTCCAAAGCCTTTCATAACCGCCGCAATGCGTTCTTTCACCGCTTCTATCATCGCCGCCGTGCTCATTGCAGCCATGGCTGTCAAAGGCGATATCATTGCCTGGTCCGGAGACAGCTGCAACGGGGACGAAGGAGGGAACGAAGCCTGCGACGGCACCTGCATCGCGTTCGACGGGAGGCACTCTTTCGAGGTATCTCTAACCCACATACAACCACTGAAGGGCACTAAAAATGTTGACATTCATCCCTAGGTCGTGACCGGCGGCAGCCACTGCGTCACCATGTTCGAGGACGACGGCTGTGTTGGCCAGTCCTTCGAGTTCTTCGGTGAGACTGACGGAAACTGCATCAATGTCAACACCGGAACTCCTATTGGATCGTTCACCTGCTCCTCGAACGACTCCTGCGACTTGTCCCTCAAGAAGGCCGCCAAGTGAGTGTTCTTCCGCATTGTCGTTGAAACCTGGCCTCTGAATCACCTTGATCCATCAGCGCGACCAAGGCTTAGTTCCAGGCGTTTCCAAGTGTCCCGGGATTTGTCTCGTTAAATAAATTCTGGGTATCGAGTATCAGTGTTAGGAAATTGGAATATATCGAGTTGATTAGGTATTGTGCAACCCCATGACACCAGGCGGCTTACTGTGTGGAATCCCCACACCTCACCTTCAGGAACCAGAATCGGTCTACCAGTTGGCCGAAGTAAGCCTGGAATGTTGAACAGAATGCCCCTTGTGAGCAATGCTAAAATACTGTATTGGAACACACCGGGGCAGCAACTGTCTTTCATGAGTGCAAATTCGAGCGACTCGATAACACAGATCGTGCGAAAATGGTTTATACGCACTTCTTTTTTCAAGTTCTGCAGGTTCCTACAGCTGTCAGGCCGTCCATACGAGATAGTACGGAGCTCACTGATTGCCACTTAACTTCTGGATAGTTGGCTCTGTGTTGGGATTGTGGTCGTGCGGCGACGCGCTGTAGCGAGGTCTCCGCTTTTCCGCAAATGAAACCCGGCCACGAAGTAACTTCGCATCTTTCTTGCCGGAAGTTAAGTAGCAAGTATAGTCCCAATTGATGGAGTGCTGTGTCGTGTCCAACAGAGTGGACGAGAGGTGATTTATAGCTGTCTGAGCAATCGATGAACAGGTGGACGAGGCTTGTCACGTTGTGACTGTGACTGATACCCTTTCTGATCCAAATCATGCCGTGCCTGCCGAAAAGGTTTCATGTAAAATATTGAACGTCTCTCGAAGCCGCAACCTTCTACATATAGAAGTGTTTTTTTCAGGCCTTGGCGGCTCGCGGCCACTCTTGTCTTTACGGTAACCTCCCCTGACTCAAACATATTGAAAACTTACACAGTCACATTCACGTTTACAACGAACTTCGTTGAACGAAGTTCCGAACTCTGATAATCTATCCCAAACCGGAAATTAAAACAACGGAAATTAAACGAGGGAAGCCATAGAAACTAATTAAAAAACCAGACAACCGAGATCACCCCATCATTGACGTAGTTTGAGTCAAGTGCCTTCATTGCGCCCTCCGATAAGTCGATTCCGTTAGCACCCTGGCAGCCAGGGCACAAATCCTCCACGACGACCTGAATGGAGTTGCCTTTGTCTGTCGAGGTACCAATGCAGTTCAGGAATAACGAAGGGGAAGCAGCAACGAGAAAGGGTCACGCACATTGAACAGTAACCGTCTGGCCGCAATGGGCGCCGCTAGCCCAGTTTCCCGTGCCGAGGGCCACGATGAAATCCGAGTTCTGCAGAGGTTTACCGCACGCACCAGTCCCACCATTGGGGTCATAATAGGTTGCTGGATAATGAGGTATCATCGTCACAGGTGCAAGACAGAGGCTTGGGAGAACATACCAAGGCCGTTGAAGGACTGTGGGGGAGACCCCCCACCCCCAGCTACGCAGAGGACTTGGGCCGATCTGAAGATCTAGGGTAAAAAGGTCACCATATTAATATGGATCAGACGGGAGAAGGGATTCTTATACTCGTGCAGCCACTATTAATTGAGGGATTGAGTTGATGCAGCTGAGCATCTGAGATTCCTTCTTCGACTCGATGGCCGCGCAGGTGTCTCCGCTCACGACAGTATACGTCTGTGTGCATCCCCCGCCACTGCTGAGACAGAGGACTTGGCCGATCTGAAGATCTAGCCAAAGAAGAAAAAATCTCAGTGAAAATTGACCAGGACAGGTGGAAGGGGGAACATACTCGTGCAACCACTATTGATTGACGGATTAAGCGCATGCAACTGAGCATCTGAGATTCCCGTTCTGGACTCGATGGCGGCGCAGGTGTCTCCGCTCACGACAGTATAACTTTGTGCGCATCCCTGGCGGGCCTGCGGTATTCAAATGTTAAATACCATTGGTGGTCTGAATGGAGAAATGTGTACCTCGAGGGACTCGACTTGCGACGCAGAGACAGCCAGCGAAGTAATGAGGAGAGCAAAGGAAGTTGTGAAGAACATCTTAAGGAAGTGGGTTCAGCTTGCAGAAAGACAGGGAGAGTCTCTAGCTTTTATACCGCAACAAGTCTCCGGGCCTTGGTAAGTGGGGAACTTGAGCGATGCGACCCCGGTAACTTAGCGAGCCTCCTGCGAGAAAGGAACAATGACCCGCCTGGGCAGGCAGGTATTGTCCCGGCTTTCTTGAAACTGAGCGCGGAGTTTGCGGGTAGGATAGCTAAATGAGAGGTTCAAGAAAACGAAAGTGAATACCGCATTAATTTGGCTGCCAAAAAATTTCACTCGACATTCGGCGAGTCTCTCGTCATCTCGGAAATTGCGGACGCCAAAAAATAGGATTGGGATTGCACTTGCGAATGGTGTCGTGGAGCGTCGCAATAATCCATACAGTACCGGTAACCAAAGAAAGCAGCGGTCCAAGACAGCCTGGACTCGCAGCCGGCGAGTACGGACAGGCACCCAGACGAGAACGTAGCTCCTTCCTCCCCTTGCCTTTGCCGCTCCGATTCCGTGCAGATCGTACATGTCATATGTTTGCCAAGAAAATGACAGTAAAGATCTGTTTTTCTGAGACTGGTGGATTATAAGTCCACCGGAGTCTATGAAAATAAGCACGTACCCTGGACCAGCTTCCACTGGCCGGCCAGTCATTTCGCAACCCGTTGTCACGCAGCATCTCGGCGGGGAAGAGTAATTTGCTCACAGTCGCGGTGCACATGCGAAGCGATTGAGACTGACGTACAGGCTACACGGCTCGGCGACCGTTGAGAGTCGAGACCCAAATTCCTGAGCATGATCGATAACTTTGAAAAAAAAAGAAGGAGAAGAGAAAACCTAGAGAACACATTACACCACGCTTGGCGGGTTGATCAAGCCCATCCGGATGAGTCGGGGTGAGCGGGGTGAATTCGGAGCTGTGGAAAAAAGTCAGTGATTGCTTGGCGGAATAGCAGAGCGCTTGGGAGATCAAAGAGGATATCGGAGCGCTTGAAAGAAACCGGATAGCGTAGCAAGCATTAAAGAGATAAACAAGATATAAAAAACTTCTTCTCGACCCGACTCACATTGATGCGTCTTCTCCGCCTTGAAGGCGACGAACCCGTACTACAGTCAGTAACCCTAGTCAGCCGCAGGCCCCCACACTGGCATGTAGAGCCTCGTAGTGCGGCCGCGAGACGCCAGTATGTGGTATCCACTAGGCGCTGGCAATATAGGGCATGCTCGCACGCAGCGCCCGAGAAGGCGGCATGCGCTGTGTCGAGCGAGATAAAGGGTCAGAATCATATTTCACATCATGCTCGTACGGAGGTACTTAGCACGTTGTCACTGACGTCGACCGCACAGGACGTCGAGGAATTCCAAGTTGAGCCAAAAGGAATAGTGCATTCGAATTGAGGTAAGGACCTTCAGTGTTGGAAACGAGACGTGGTACTGTAACTTGTGTAAGTAAGAGAGAAAGCAAGCGCATTTGATCGGCGCCGGCCACGTGGCGGACGGTGATTGCCGATTCGTCCTTTCCACCATGTCCGAGTCGCTCTCTGCTATAATCTGGCTCGTCCTCATCCTCGCCTTTTGCATTTGGAATGTGCTGCGAACCCGATGGCTACGCCATTCACTACCAAACCCTAGCCCATGTTTGAGCCGACTCCAATCTGCCCGCCGACTCCAATCTGGCCCGCTTCCTTCCTCTTTCTCGTGCGCGCATTATCCGGTTTTACTAAGACGAATGCTTCAGCGCGGGGGTGCGTGTACACGACGCTTTCCCCTGAACATCTTTTGATTTTTCCCTTCATATCTATTCATGCTCTCATCCCTTCGACGGGCCGTCCTTCCCGTATCGACGCAAGAACCGCAGGCCTGTAGTCGCAATCGCCGTCTTGCTTGCCCCGACAGCACTACCCGTTCTGTTCACGATTATAGGTGCGCCACTGTTTTCCACTCCATCTTCGTATTCGGGCCCCTTGTACATCGCGCGGGCGGGCTGTTGATCGCAAAGTCCGTCTTCGCTGGTGCGTTGCAACTTGCCTCTCTTACCCATCAACTCCACCTCACGGCCATTCACTGACATATCATCCGCTATCTCTCCCTTGTAAGCGCCCAATTTGGGCTCGTCTCCATTTGCTTGAACGATCCCGACTGGTGGGATACGGAGAAGGGCAGGAGTGAGGATTCCGATCTTAATGCGTGCACTTTTACATCTTATCATACTGGGTGACTTCCCGTAAGACAGATCTGTATTTTTCAGCTACTTCGCGGTGCCATTGATGGGAAGTATGAGGCAAAAAAAGTAACGTATTGTTGCCCGACAATCCGTAAGACACTCGAATGATACTCGACTATTTAGTACTTAGTCCCCACGAAAAATCAGGAAACCGAAAAAAAGCTTTCAGGATTCAACATTCGGGGCCTAGGTTTGAACTTCATGCTGCAGCTTCATTCAACTTGTCCCAATCTTGCTCGGTATTGGTGAAAGGTAAGCGGCAAAAGAAAGAAGACAAAAAAAGACAAAAAACTTTACCGTGAGTCGATGGCCTGTAAATTCATGTAAATCTTTGTAGGGGGGACAGGTGTGAAGATACCGGCGGTGACACGAGCCAAAATGCGACGTGTTCGCCCGCGTACGAACATTGTACGCGCGTCGAGAACAAGAGGAAGGTCGTGGGAACATCCGGGAGTGATAGCTTGTGATCCGTTCTTACCATTTTCGGTTTGTGCAAGTGAATTTAATCACAAGTGTACAGGCAGTTTGAAGAGTATAAGCGAGATCTGAGGCCGATGGGGTCCTGATGGAAGCCCCGGCATCTCGGCAAGAGAGTAAAAGTGTAGTATTTTCACAGATTTGTCTTACGGGAAGTCACCCACTCCCTCTCCCCATTTATTTCGTACCTCGTCAGTCAAGGTCAGCGCATCTGCTTACCCTCCCGTCGCCTTTGGCCGACTCAATTGGATTCCCAAACTCCAAGATACCTCTTTTCTTTCTGCTGCGCTTTTCCGTGGCGAGTCGTAATCCGTCGGATTCTCGACTTCTATCCCGCCGATTTGCCGCCGATGTTGTCGTACAGCAACAGCGCTATGGACCAAAGTCCGCTCCTAGCTCGTCTTCGTCGTTGGCGGACGTTATGAGCGAGACGGGCCGAACCTTGCCGTGGGCTGGCTCAGGTTCGGACATGCTTGTCCGGAGCTAATCCCTAACCCACCCTCCTCTCCGCAGGAATTCTGTGATTCCAGCCAATTCATTTGAACGACAATAAGTACATCGCATTGGAATTGATCAAGAGACCAGTGAGTAGGACAACAAGGAGAAGAATTTCCTTACTGTGAACAAACCTTCCGGAACACGAACGACGACAATTCCAGCACGCATCCCTCGTTTACAACGTTTCTCTGCGAGCGACTTGATCGCTTTCCACTCCTCCCTGTACCTCTGCGCTGACTCCTCCATCGTCGGAAGCCCGTTGTGCTCAAACATCGGGGCGCTGGTGAACCCAATGGTTGGTCGCAGTGCGTCCGAGGTATGGTCCTGTTCGTAATTCAAAATCGCCACCTGGATTTTGAGAGACCGAGGATCTTCTTGTTCGTATTCAGATGCACGGCCGTCGGGATGCATATGGAAAGTAAGGGGGGAATGATTGTTTGGGGTTGCGCGCCATTTTTGCAAGATAAAATCTTTGTGCATCTCAAGCTCATGAAGAGCGACTTTTGGAGCAAAATCTGTCTCTTCTTTAGGTACAGTGGGCCTTTCTAGATTTATCGTTCTTATCAGTACTGATGGCCCAAGCAAAGTTGTCGGGAGGAACTCACTATCGTTTATAGCTTGCATCTCTTTGCAAAATTTCTTGTGGTTCTTCCAATCAACGGTTTGGCAAGCTGGCCCGCAACTTTGAGTGTACCATTATTAGCAATTAATTACGGGTAAATAGGAAATAAACGCACTAGAGCACATCCCCGCACCCAGCACATCTTCTCAGTGTACCCACAGCATCTTCCGGCGAGAGAAGAGGACACTGGAAGAACAGATCAGTTTTCTGGAATCACTTCGACGAAAAGACACCCACGAATAGATTGGAACATGTCAAAGAGTCGAAAGGACCGACAGGTGCTCCGGGGACCTGTAAACGTCTTTGAACCACATCTTTGAACTCTTTCCACGCCGCCCTCATCGGTCCTGCTTTATCGAGTTTCTCCTGCAGCTTGATGGGTACCTTTTCGATGGCAACAGCCGCAGCACGGAGGACGCATGGATAGAGGGTGTACGTGGCCAGAGTTTGGATGAGAAGACGGGAGTGGATATACGGCACATTTGGGAAGTGTGCGGGAGTAAGATGGGCATGCCACTTGTCAGCACGCAAGAGTGGTGCAAGAATTCCCAACTCGAGGACTTGACGACACATTGTCACGCCTGTGGTCCTCGATATGGCGACCTGCAGCGCTTCACATGAATTTTGGACGAGCCAAATCATGATTCCGCTGGTCGCAGGATCGTCTGTGTACGACTCCCGAGTCGCGTATGAGAGGGTTTTGATCAAAATTCGGAGAACCCCGTTTGATAATAGGGAATGAGCCAAATGCGATGTGCAAATCATCATTCTGATCAGGTGCGTCTCACATTGCATTTCTAGGAAGTGAGAGTCCGATTCGGTGTCAGGTATTGATGAGAGATGATGTATGGCTGTCTGAGCAGCAATCGATGGTCCCACCGACTCCATGGCACTTGTGATCATGTCATCGTAGTCTTCTCCATGACACGCAGTGAGTTTGTGCAAGAGCCTTGCTGGCAAGTGGTTGTTGAAGGATGAGTTTTTGAGTGTTGCTTCCAGAACCCAAAGGTTGACAATCTGACAAGGGCTATTAATTCAGATAAATACGGCACAAGGAGCTTACAGCGAGGGTAATCTCATTTCCAGACAAGGCAAACATTCGAGGGTGACCCACGGCCTGACTTAGGAATACAACGGTGCCGCCCCATGCATTCTCGCGGAGATATACGTCTTGCGTCGAATCGCCAAAGAAGTGGGCGTGGAAAAACATGATCCACTGGAGAGCCTTTGGAAGAACGCGAACACACGCATCGTCGAGTCGTTCATCCTAGTGACATAAATATGCAACCACATAGCTAGAGTAAGCATACTGACGTCTGGATTTTTATCCTTTGCCACACCGTAGCTCCAAAGCGCAGAGACGGTGGAGAAAACCAGCCTCTCGTAGACGTCTCCGCTGGAAGCTCCTTTTGGAATCCTCTCGATGGCAAGAAACTTGGCCAGAACTTCTAAGACGCGAAAAGCAAATGGTGAGAGAGGTACGCTAGCTTGAGCTAATTCTTGTAGCTCTTTGAGGGCCGCGGTGCACGCATCCGGGTCATTAGACTGTTGGCTCGCCATTTCGAGTTCCTGGAGTCTCTGGACAGGAAAATTGTCGGTATTGTTCGAGATGCGGAAAGGGGCTCGCACGCACCTGGAGTTCTGCGGGGTCGATATCCAGATTGTTTCCGGACTCTGCTGCTGGGACGTCGACGTCAGAATCCGATGAATCGGTTTTATTGTCAGAATCCACCGCCGGAGACGCTTGCCAAAGGGACCCCAAAGTACGTGCAAGCCATGAAGACATCGTTGGAGATGGTGGTGAGCGGAAGAGAAGGAAGCTACAGCACGCCACGTTGTGTCCGAAGTCGATCATCGTATCACCCTTTTCTTACCCTCTTTCTAAAATTAGGCCTGGACGACGTTAAGCTTGCAGCTTGCTAGATACCAAGCACCTATTATAAGGGAGCTACGTGGATGGTAACCCCCATAGCGAAACCATCCCTGCCACATAAATCGACTCCGGATTGGGGCGCTGAAATGAATTGGAAATGATTCCAAATGAATTACGAAGCGACGCACCCGGCCCGTCATGCGAGTCCTCGACTGGACCTCAGCTTCGAGCCCGCCGATATCGTCTTGCAGCAGAAACAGCGTCATCGACCAAACGTCCAAGTGCGCGCCTAAGCTGGTCCTTGTCGGCGCTCTGATGACGTAGTTAGTGCGCGACCGTTGTGGTGGGGTGTTTGATCGTAGTTGGCAAAAACGTCCCTTAGTCAAGACCCGCGCCACCATTGGTCCCCTCCCGTACGACCCAAGTACAGCACGAGCTGATTTCACAAGGTGTGTGCGCTCCCCCGAGTCCCCGCTACATCGGAGGAGCACACCACCTGCCCTTCCACCCAACTTCCACCGAGCTAGATGGCGCAACAAGTGCGACAGGAGCGGCCACGGGAGCCGGGGCGCCTGTGGGGCTGCGGGAGCTAGAGCGGCGAAATCCAAATACTCCGACCGGCATTTCAGGTGCAGAGCTTCCTGTGCCATGGAGATACATACCAGAACAGCGCAAAAACGATGTTGGTAGAGGCATCAGGCGAGGTGCATTATAATGAGTGCTCTTCATGACTTCCGCAGTATCACTAAGTTTATCCGCCAGATATGTATGGAGTCGAGGTAAGAGGTAAGTATCTTCGGAGAAATTGGTAGTGTGTCGAGCGTCTTGACTATCATGTCCAGGAATAGGACTTGCGTACCACATCCCGCAAACAGTGGGGGTTAAATAAACATCGCAAGAGGACTTCTTGCCGTGTGTGTGTGTTCCCCAGCCATGGACACCCCCACGTTATCAACACGCGCACCAAGCATCTCTCATGGCTGCTCGAAACTCATCCAGTCATCCAGGCGCCCGCCACCGGCGGCCTAGGCCTGGGAAACCACCCCTCCCCTAACTGGGCCTGGTCCGAAGCTCCTTTATCAATCGCCGAGCTCGACGTTGAGCTCGCTATCGACGAGGAGCGGTACACTCGCTATGGTGGCGCCGACCCACGATCGCCGGAAAGTTTCACTGGGCCCCAATCACCCGCGCTTCCAACGACAATGGCGAATCGCCGGTTGTCGACAATGACACGGGCGCCGTCTGTGCTTCTCGACCCCGAGGAAATCAACTGGGACGGCCCCGGCGACAAGGCGAACCCGCAGAATTGGTCCGATACCCAGAAGTGGTTCATCACCTTCATTGTCGTCCTGATGACGCTGAACGTGTATGTATAGTGGTCCTCCCTTCGTTGATCTAGAGGCGGGCTTACTAACCAACTTGCTTTGTCCGCAGAACATTTGCATCGGCGGCACCAGCAGATACACAGATGTTTGTCGCGGCGGCCTTTGGTAGCTCAGCCGAGGTGGCCGACCTGATAACGAGTATGTTTCTGTTCGGCTATGTCTTGGGTGTGAGTCTCATTCCGCCTCGCCTCGCCTCACATACGTACATACATGCTAACGCGGCTGCTTCCTAGCCCATGTTCTGGGGTCCAGGCAGCGAACTCCTCGGCCGGCGCCCCATCTTCATATTCGCCATGTCGATATACACCTTACTCCACCTCGGCCAGGCACTCGCGAAAAACATGACGACCATGTTGGTCATTAGGTTCCTGTCTGGCTTTTTCGCCTGCGCTCCGCTCGTCAACGCCGGAGGTACATACTATTCGTCGTCTTCCTCCTCGACGCGATTTCGCTCAATTTCTTTTTTAAACAGGTGTTATCGCTGATATCTGGAACGCCGAGAAACGTGGAACAGCCGTCACGTTCTTCACTGCGGGCGTTTTCGTCGGACCGCGTCAGTTTCTCCCTCTCTCTAGCTCGATAATGTCATATTGATTAATGTCGTTTCCTTCACAACAACAGTCAGCGGCCCGCTGGTCTCAGGCTAGTGCGTTTCCAACTCAAATTCTCGAATTCCTCGCTCAACGTCAGTTCTCCAGCATTCTCGAGGCAGGGTTAACGTGGCGCTGGGTCTACTGGGTCATGATGATGTTCGCGGGTGTCGTCACCGCCCTAGTCATCGTAGGCCTCCCAGAGACGTACGCCCCCGTCATCCTCTTGAACAAGGTTTGTGTTGTCATCACCTTTTTTTTCCCCGAGGTCAGAACGTATTGAAACCCATATGGTTTAGGTCAAAGCGCTGCGCAAGGCCGATCCCGCCGGGAACAGGCATCTGTTCGCGGGGCACGAGAAACAAGACTGGTCGTTCAAAGGGGTTCGCGACCGCACGATTTTGCGTCCGTTCAAGATGCTTGCGGGTGAACCGATTCTGATCCTCATCACCATATATCTTACGATCTTGTACGGTGTCCTTTATGGCTGTACGTTTTTCCCCACGTTGTACCCTCCGCCCCTCATTTACATAATCTAAACTTCACCTCCTGCCCACAGTGCTACAAGCCTTCCCCATCATCTTCATCGAAAAGCGCGGCTTCACCCTCGGGCAGAACGGGCTCACCTTCATCGCCGTCGGGATCGGGTCCACCCTCGGCGCGGCGCTCAACCTCTGGATGTCGCGCGATATGCCGCGGCTCATCAAGGAGTGGCGCGGCTTCCCGCCGCCGGAGAAACGCCTTCCCGGCGCCATGGTCGGCTCCGTGGCGTTTGTCGTGGGCGTCCTGTGGCTCGGGTGGTCGGGAAACTACGCCAGTGTGCATTGGGTCGTTCCGTGTCTGGGGGCAATTGTGTTTGGGATGGGGTTCGCGTTGATATTTAATGGCTGCTTGAGCTATCTCGTGGAGACGTATCTGTGCGTTGCGCTTGTGCTGACTGATCCCTCAGCTGAAACGGTGTTGCAGGATGTACAGCGCTTCCGCATTTGCGGCGAACACCATCTGCCGCTCCATTTCCGCTGCGGTGTTCCCGCTTTTCACGGTCCAGTTCTTCAATAAGGTATGTACACCTGTGCTTTTGGTCATCCATCATCGCCTACTGTCGTGCACGCAGCTCGGTGTCGGTTGGGCGATGACGCTCCTCGCAGGTGTCGGTCTCATCATGATGCCGTCGCCGTTCTTGTTTTACCGCTATGGCCCCCAAATTCGCTCGAGGAGCAAGTTTGCGCCGTGCATCGATTTGAAGATCGCCAAGGTCCTCGCGGAGGAGAAAGCTGCGGCGACTAGGGTCACTCTTGAGGACAATGCAGGACAGGGTGCGGAGAAAGCGGTGTAGAATAGAAGTTGACGGCGTCGGCGACAGGATCGATGCGATACCTGTGGGTACTGAATCAAGTCTTTTATCTAGCACTCACCCGGACACTTTTCAGACTCGACCAGAGACGTGACACCTATGTAGCTTACCCTCAGTCGCAGAATCTGTCCTTGAATATATTGTACTTGAATATATAATATTTCATATAAGTTATTGTCACCGATATTTTCAACCGTGCACTCTCCTGCCGGTGCGGGAGAAGCGTACAGACGGCGGTCGGGGCACGTACCGTACGGCCCAAGCGGTCCGAGAAGCGAGCGTGGGATGGGGTGTAATGCCACACCATATCATAAGTACTCGCGAGAACGAAGGCAGGGCCAGGGGACAAGCAATCAGCCTCAGCTCGGAAGGCTCGCCGATCAGATTCTTGCCAAGATGGAGCGACAAGAACACGGCGGGAAGAACACAGCGGGGTGAGCGGTCGGCGCAACGATGGGGTCGTGGCGGTGAAAGAACATCCACGAGTGACCTGTCACACGGTCACTGGATGGTTGAAAAAACGCCTTATTCGGTGCACGTGACTGGTTGAAAAGTGAGAACCTCGCCCACTCCCTCCTACGACATCAGGGCGCCGGTGTGAGAATTACCCGCTTATAGCAGGTCGACATCGATCGGCGGACTGAAAGCCGAGGTTCAGTCGAGAACTCGCGCGAGGCAGAAGATTCCCGAAACTTGGTCTCCTGATCTGGATGATTTTTTGACGTCCGTCCAAATTCGAGTTTCGAGCCAATGATATTATCATGGGAAATGCGCATGCGACATTAGAATCCAAACATTTTTTTACCTCATCAATCATGACATGTCATTGTTTAATCGAGCTCGTCGAGGCTGGCGCTGGCGCCGTTCAGCTGGACGACGTACTCGATCAGGCCCCGTCGGCAACACAGTTCACAATGATGGAACTCAGGCCTTGTCGGCAGCCTACAAGGGTTCCCCCGATAAGTCCCCGAGACCACGCTTGTTGTTCGCAGCACCGTCGTATTTGGCTCCGCGATTGGCATTTTGATTTTCGCTAATTGGATTTTGATCTCCGACACGACGGATCAATCATCTTGCCATGGCATCCAACAGACCGTGGTGTGAATGGTATTCAACTCGCAGGAACCCGCCATGCTCCGCTACGGGAAGACTTTAATCCGCAATACTGGTAGTCTGACGGAGAGCAATCAGAAATAATGAATTGATATAAGTATGGGAGACACTCGTCCCAACCTTTGGTTCAAGTTGGGTCCCCGTGGCCCCGTATTCCGCTACTTAGTCCCCGTGTTGCGCTTAGGTCCCCGTGTCCCGCCATGGCGCTAACGACGTGTGCTCGCCGTCGAATGGATGTTTCAAGAATTTCACCGATTTGGGATCGGCTTCGCACATTGGACATATATAAACCCCCGACTCCACCCTTCCTTCCTTAGCCTTTCAGTTCTTTTTTCGCTCTCAGATACTGGGTAGTGAGTAATCCCTACTATCCCGGGTCCCCCCGTCACTTACTGACTGTTTCTAGTCCTTTTGTTCAATTGATCAACTTTCGCTCCTTCCTTCAGATCGCGTCCTTTCACATTATCTTTTCAATACCACCTTTTTGCTTCAATCCATTCGACATCATGTTCGCCAAATCCGCCATCGTCTCTCTTGCCGTCATCGCCGCTGCAGGCCCCGTCACGTCCGCGCCCCTTCCCCTCTCGCTTCCCGTAGGTGCAATCGGCGACCTTATCAAGTCCGTGGGCAAGGGCGTCCTCGAGAGTGGCGCCGTGTCTGGCCTGCTCTCGTTGTTGGACCCATCTTCGGATTCCTCCTCTAACTCGTCCTCCACCACCCCGTCGTCGTGAGTATTCCGTTCGCCCCGTCCCCTCACATACAAACACATTGCTCAATTTCTTCGAAGTCGTGACCTCGAGGCGCGCGCCGGACTCGCAGCAGCACTCGAAAAGCTCGTCGGAGTCGGTGCAGAATCCCTCGAGAGCGTCCTCAAGAAGGCCGTCATCGGTGGTGCCGCCACCGGTGTCGCAGCAGCCGCCGTCGGCGGTGTTGCCAGTGCGGGCCAGAACCAGACCACCAAGCGTAGTGACAGTCTCGGGGGAACCGTTACAGGCGACGCGATTGGGAAGGGTGCTGGAATCGCTGCTATCATCTCCAAGTTGTTTGGGTAAGTCAGATATTCCACGAACCTTGGTATTGTATCTAACGAAGTAGCAGCAGCAGCGCTACCCCAAGCAGCAAGCGCGGCTTTCAAGACCTGTCTGACGAAGAGGTCAACACCCTGCTCGAGTACGTCGGCCAGCTGAACGGCGCCAGCGCCAGCAAGCGCGCAATCAGCTCGTCCGTTGCGAAAGGGCTCGCCGGAGCAGCTGCCGGACTTGTGGCAAGCCAGGGCGCCCAGTCCATCGTTGATGAACTCGAGAAGTTGTTCAAGCGGGAATCCAGCCTCGACGAGCTCGATTAAACGATCTTGTTATGAATTGGCGAGGTCCTCTCTCTTGATCAATTGCAATAAGTTATTGTCACCAATTTGTTAACTGCGTCCCACGGAAGACTTGGTATAACTATTCGCCGGCGACCTTCAATGGGCCCGGAGGTAAACAAGATCAACGCGTAGGTAGAATGCAGGCGCAGGTTCGTGAGGTTGAACAAGAGGGTACCGCCGGACGTCTCATGGAGAGTTAAATTCTTGTGATGCTTGGGGGCGCGCGCGAGGCGAAGATGTGTTCCCGAGCGTTGTAAATAACTGCACTTCGCGGTTGAGCCTTATCTCTACGGGACATTTGTCGAGACGGCGTCAGGTTGATGGAGTTCCGTGTCGTGAAGAGACGTCCAGTCAGAAAAATAAGGGGCACGAAGAATAGACGGCGGTGTGGAGGGTGAAATGGTTAGGGCGATATGAGCGGTCTCAGGGTAACGGAAGGGAAGATACGCGCATGGAAGCGGGCCCTGTTTGACGAAAGGACTTTCAATCCTTCATAATCCAAACACAAAATATATGGGCTACAACAGTCAACGCTCGCGTTGTCCCCCGTAAGCCCCGGTCGATATCCAGGCATCGTATCGCCGTCGCGCAGCGCGATGCGCACCTCATCATTAGCGAAACGGAGTCGCTCAGTCGCTCTTCTCCGAGCCCTACATACAGCCAAGTCAGCAGGTACACGACAAACAGAGATAATGTGACGCACGTTGAAGATGGAGTCAAAGCTCGGGAGATCAATGTCGATGCCCGCGCCGTCCGCGCCGTGGTCGCGGGTGGTCATCATGGGGTCAGGCGTCGCACTCGGCGAGTGGTGCGGGCCTCCCTGTACATGTGCTGAGTCAGGATGCGCAAGATCTAGTGCAGGCCGAGGTGGTACGCACGAAGAGGTAGTTGAACCCGAGGCAGGAGGTGTCAACGTTGAAGCCAGCGGGCTCGCGGGAGAAGACGGGGCGCGCGGATGCGGTCGAGACGGCCGCGGCGAGGACGGCGAAGAAGAGAGTGGATGCGTGGACCATGGTTGGAGAAATAAGGTGCAGAAAAGGTCAAAGAGTGCAGAACGCGTCAAGCGAAGAGAAGAACAGAGGGAGGAAAGAGAAGTAGCGATCAATTCGTCCTGCTGGCTTTTTGAAAGGCACTGCCGCACAAGTGATTGATGCGATCGCTTTTCGAAACACGGCACAGCTATTCGGGGTAGCATGGGAGACCGTCGTGAAACGCCGTGCAGACACAAGATGCGACTCTTCTGGAGAGAAATGTGGCGAACAAGGTAATCTATCAGCGAAGAAATAATTTGAGGCCAACCTGGTACAGATTGGGGCAACAGGACGAGTCCATGGTTCGAACCCAAACTAACGCTCGATATCCATACGAACGACTCATCTACTTCTACATATATGGTACAACCCCCAGAATCGCAATTCCCTTCCTGCCCCTGTTTACTTCGAAGCTTCTTCTCCTCCCCTCAAGAATACAACGCCAACATGCGTTTCTTGACATACTCCCCCGCCTACAAAGTCAAGTAAGTATCTCAGCTTGAACTTGCCATCCTCTCTCCCCAAAGGTTTCCTCCCTCTCTCCGACAGACCAAGACGATTTCTCCAAAAGACAAACGGAAACAGAAAGGACACTCACCGAAATAGGCTCATATCTCTTCGGCCGCTCCTCGCTCCACGTCCCCGGGATGCAGTCCACAACCGTGTTATTGTCCTATCCCACGCACGATCAGATCAGTTCGGGCTCGCTGCTGCTGCTGCTGAGAGATAGAGAGTGGACGTACGGCAGAGCAGAACTAACGCCAGTTTTGAGGAATCAGAATTTATACGCGGCTGCGGTACTTACATATGGAATGGAATACCGGTCTGGCGTCATCCCATCGGATACGCTGTGCGGCGGCGCGCGGACGCGGTGGATTGTGCTCCGGATCGTGTCATTGGACCCTACACACGCACCACCGCGACCAATCAGCTATGTATCATCCGCTACACGGGGGATATGGCAGGCAGAAGTTAACTAATGGTACGCACATCGCATCATGAAATCGCCCGCGTTGACGATGAGCGCGCCGGGCACCGGCGGGGCGGGCTAAGTGTATAATTATTGCATAAATCGACGGGAGACGGACAGACGCACACGAAACGACCCCGCCTCCCGCGGGTCCTCGACCTCCAGCCCGCCGACGTCGTCCTGCACCAGCAGCGTTATGGATCCAAAGTCCGAGTGCGCGCCGATGCGCTCGATTTGCGAGGTTTGAAGGGATGCGGTGGGGACGCTGCGGGCGGGCGTTGAACAATTGATCAAAGTATCGAATAATTCAATTAATTAATATTTAGGTATAATTCGAGTTAGTATACGGACAAAGGGCGGCGCACCTCGGATAATGCAACAACCGGAGCTGATTATCGGCGGCGCCGTGCAACGCGACGAAGTACTCCTCTGGGAGGTCGAGGCCGAGTGCGAGCGCGCGCAGGATGGTGAGTTCCACTTCTTGCAGGAGCTGACATCATCGCATGCATCGCTCGTCGTGAGGCTTCCTCCACGTACATAAAAAAGAATCGAACGCACCCAATAAAACTCCAAACACGCCTCCCTGAACCCGGGGAGCACCCCCTCAGGGAGCCAAATGTTAGGCTGCGCGTCGTCGTCCGCGCGCCCGCACTCGAAGCTCTCTTTCACGTCCGGGCCGGCGCTGGTGCGGTGTGCAGCGAGGGCGGAGGGGTCGTATACGTGCTGAACGACTTTCTCGAGGCCTGGGGATGAATACCCTGCAGGCGCGAACAAAGAAAGCGACAACTTTACAGTAAGGAGGGGAGGAGGTGGGGAACGAACCTCGATGATGCGCCCCAGAGGACGGGTGCGGCGCGAGGTTTTTGGTTTCCAGGTCTTGCGCAAAGAATTCTTTGCTCTGCGTGGATCGTCAGCGCTCCATCAATCAACACATCCATTCATCCATCCGTGTATATTTGCGGACGGGCGCACGCACCCATTTAAACATTTCCGCACTACGCTCCGGTGGTATGCCATGATTCAGCAGGTAGACGAACCCGATATCTTTGAAGGACGCGACGATCTTGTGGGCGACGATGAGTTTGTCATCCGAGGTGAACTTGGAACCGGGGAGGAAGGGGGCGAAGTCGATGATAGGGATGCCGCTTGCGTTGTCCATGGTGGTGGTGGTGGAGGAGGAAGAGGGAGGGAGGAGGACTGAATCCGAGATCGAAGCATCGGGGTACCTACTTAAGGGCCGCCGGCAAGTAAGGAGATGCCGGGTGACTGAGCCGTTCCCACGTTATTCATCGAGGACAACGCCGCAACTCGCGTTCGATTTTGCAAGTTGTTCATCCGCGATTCCCTAATTTTGAGCCTCGCGAACGCTCAACGATCTATCAGAGATCGAGGGACCGAACGTACGGCTGGAAAGCTTCGAGTTTCCGAGCCAATTGTTGAGTGGGTCGGCCGACTCGGCATTATTTTCGTCTCATTCCCGAACAAAATTGACATCGAACGAATCCTAATCCTGAAGACATCTGAATTAGCAGCCATGGAATTCGAGTGACAACAACTCTGCATCCGCTGCGATTTAGAATGCTGATTTCGTAAAGTTGTCGGATCGACTTTTTTGGACGATATGAGTCTCACGAACGACAAAGAAGGATAGTTTTCACCTGGGGCAAAAGGAGGGCGAGGCCCCGACCTATCAATGATTCTAGCCAAGATGACCGACGAAAAGAACGTTGGTCAGAGTTTCATGTCGCGAGGCCTCCGCTGTCCTCGATATGCCAACACTTTCTTGGGATTATACTTGAGAAATTATGGACGATGTGATTATAATGAACCACGAGAATGGTTTGTATCACATACCGGTGTGAATACCTGACCCGCGCTTCGCAGCGCTTCCCTCTGTAGGCCGAGGCCGACCTATAACATGACGGCGGTGACGTCTTGCTTCCTGGTCCGTCAGTTGACCACCGTCTCGGTCCGCTGGTGCTATAGTTAACCCACACTAGGGTGTTATATAAAGCCAGCCACTCTCAGAGCCTCCCTTACTTACTTGCTCAAATCCACAACATGGCATCCCACGCAGGCGTCAACGCCGCCCTCGCAGGCGCAGCCCCCACCCGCACCGCACCCGCGCTGTTCTCGCTCTCCGACCGCGTCGCACTTGTCACGGGAGGCCACCGCGGCATCGGGCTCGAGATGGCGCTCGCGCTCGCAGAGGCTGGCGCAGTGGTGTACTGTCTCGACCTCCCCGCGGAGCCCGACCAGCAGTGGCGTAAGGTGCAGCAGTTCGCCAGCGCGCTCCCGGCGTTGGATGATCAGAAGAAGGCGGGGAGGTTGGAGTATATCAGCGGGGATGTGACGGACCAGAAAGCGATGTGGGCGGTGGTGGAAGGGATCGTGGACAAGGAGGGGAGGATTGATATTTGTATGGCGAACGCGGGGATGTTGCATGGTGCGGAATGCTTGGAGTATCCCGCAGAGGACTTCAGAAAGGTTCTTTGGGTGGTACGAAATCGAAGTGCGCTTACGCTGGTTTATTTAGGTGTTGGACGTAAACGTGTCGGGCGTATTGTTCACTGCCCAGGCTGCGGGGCGACAGATGGAGCGTCTCGGAATCGCAGGGAGCATCGTTTTAACAGCGTCTATGAGCGGGACGATAACTAACCCGGTGCGCGCGTTCTGCGTCTGCGAAAGAAAGAAAGATTAATAAACACGACAGAACCAACACTGGGTCGCGTACAACACCAGCAAGTCTGCTGTCCTCCAACTGACTCGCTCGTTAGCGTGCGAGCTCGCTCCTAAGAAGATTCGCGTCAACAGCATTAGCCCGGGGTATATATTCACAAAGTGAGCTCACCTTATCCTCTCCGTCTGGTGTCCCTGCGTTTTAACCAGCCCCAGTATGACGCGTGATTTCCTCGAAACGCAGCCAGGCCTCCAAGCCAAATTGAGTGCGCAGAATCCGATGGGGCGGTTCGGAAGCCCGGATGAGCTACGCGGTGTTACCCTCTGGCTGGCATCCGACGCGTCGACATTCTGCACCGGGAGCGAGTGAGTAGTCCTGTTTTTGGTGGGGCCCGAGCTTAGATCGATTTAGTATCAATGTGGACGGCGGCCAATGCGCGTGGTGATCGAGATCTGGCAGAAAAAAATCAATTCAAAGAGGTAGCAGTAAAATTGTCGACAGACCGGCAGGAGGATTCCGTGTACGAGTAAATACCTAGTCGATCGGATCTGAAATCCAACAAAATATTTTGCGTACCGTCACAATACCGTCCCAGAGACTGAGAGTACTTCGACTCCAGTCTCACAGTCGACCGTCGACGAGCTCAATGAAATTTATAACGCAAATGAACGTGGATGTGAGATGATTCCAAGTTTATTGAGCGAGGCACGAGCCAAAGCGTCGGTCCAGCGAGAATATGTCTCTCTGAAGAACGGGAGAAGAGCCGTGTCAGTGTCACCGTGACAGTGAGTTACAGTGACAGGAAGGATGATGGGACCGTGACTGTCACAGACGTCTCTCTTCCTACCACATGCTTGAAGTTGCCGGTCGCAGTGCACACGACTCGATTATTAGATGGCTTCCCAACGAAATCCTCACAGCCGTGGTACTGTATTCACAGAAATCAGACCTTCTCGCACTCTGCAGGACCTCTCATTTCATTCGCGATATCACAACGCCGGTGTTGTACCGTACCGTATCCCTCTCGACTAGCGCGCAGATTGAAGCTTTCCTGCGAACGATGGAATCAGTAAAACAACCCACCAACCCATCCTTGTCGCTTTCCGACTATGTCCGACTGTTCGCCATCAGAGATTTGACTCATACGGAGGGACCGGCGTAAGTCATGACAATTTCCAACAGCAGTGGACTAACCTACCTCAGGAATCTGTCGCCATCCGTTGTTAAAGCCCTAAACTCTTTTCTTCCTCAATTGCGTCACCTCGAATATCTCGACCTCCTCACAACGACGATTGAATTCACGGATATGCTGGAGCATGCATATTTCGAGAATATTTCGACATTCCGATACGCCACAGACTCGCACACTTCTACGTTGTGTTCCTTTCTGAATCGGCACCCAACGATAACCGGTCTGATTCTTGCCAAACTTGGCCCGCTGCAAACATTGGCTGGTGCTATACACCTGCCGAATCTAGCATTCTACAATGGACACAGCTTTTTCATCCCCCTGTTCAGTAGCACATCTGTTCGCTCGGTCACTTCGGTGTGCCTTCTATGCTTTTTCGACGATCCGGACATAGAAACGGCGCTAATGCAGCTCGGCACGATGACCGCGCTTCACACCCTCATCGTCTGCGCGCGAGGCCATAACATCACGGAATTGGCTCTTCTTGGAGGTGTATCTAGATACGTACCCCACCTTCAAATGCTCAGGTTGCGAAGAGTGACCACTAGAGCGGCTCCGATTTCTCCCGTTCGTTGGCATTCCACTTTGATTAGACCTGTGCTTGACTTTGTTTTAGGCGGATACACTCGAGATTGCGTCTTGTCTGGAAAAACTTCACCTTCGTGACCTTTCTATCTTGAACCTCAACGGCGATGATGGGGCGGAATGTGATGATGGTGGAACGATCACGTTGTGGAGTGGAGCATGCAAAAGCCTGTCCACAATCACACTCCGTACGTCGCTTGTGAGCGTCTTTCTCAGTTTCTAATCCATATCCATAGATCAAAGAATTTGGGAACGGATGAACGGTCGTTGGGCAAATAGACCTCTGCTTACCGAACACCTATAATTTCCATTGTTTTTGTCCACATCTCCACAAGTTCCACCATGGATCTGTCGGGAGACAACCGTTACCGTAAGGCCCAAATTTGGTTATTTGTTCTCCGCCTTGGGATGACGTCATATTGAGGTCAACCACCTCCCGAGTTGGCATACTTAGGACTCACATGACAAGTGGAGTCCTTTTGTTTATAAACCCCACATCGAAACTGTCCAATACTTACTATACCACTCATCTATTCGAAAAATGGCGTTGTTCTACACGTACGTACCAATCCAACTCATAATCCATTCACTCACACATAGTGCCATCAGTCAGGGCGTTCCTATAGGATGGGTCGCGATTATGCTGGCTTTGTTGGCATCTATGGGGGGTTTCATATTCGGTGTGCGTTTAGCGTGTGTCGGAGAAGTCCAATCTCATTCTTGGTCCATCTTTTTTCCAGTATGACACAGGTCAGATATCCGACATCCTTCTCATGGATGATTTTTTGCTCCGCTTCGCCGAGTGCGCGTCCCCAGACGATGTGTCCACATGCGCCTTCTCCAATGTCCGCGCTGGCTTAATCGTCGCTCTCCTCAGCATCGGAACATTATTCGGAGCATTGATGGGAGCACCGTAGGTGTTTCCACGTCATTTCCTCATATAACTAGCTGACCAATGGCACAGGACCGCCGATTTCCTTGGCAGGAGGTATGCAATGACGGTTGAATGCGGTGTTTTTATCATTGGCGTTCTCGTCCAAATCCTCACTTTTAAATCCTGGGTCCAATACGCCCTGGGCCGACTTATCAGTGGATTTGCCGTTGGTGCACTTAGTGCAGCAGTGCCCATGGTAAGATGCTATACACCGCTATCTTTGTATTCTGGTCTGACCGTTGATTCTCAGTACCAAGCAGAAACTGCACCGCATCAAATTCGCGGTACTCTTACCGCTACCTATCAGCTGTTTATCACATTCGGCATCCTTGTTGCTTGTCAGTTACCCCCCCATCCCTCTCCCCACAATCCTAATCGCAGTGCGAAGACTGCATTTCCATTGGTGCTCGTGATATTGCAGGACCCGGCTCCTGGCGGACGGTGGTCGCCATCGGCATCCTCTGGCCGCTCATACTTGGAATCGGTATCCTCACGATGCCCGAATCACCTAGGTCAGTGTACGAGTCCCTTGAACGACCACTCGATCATATTTGTCTATAGATGGTTAGCAAAGCAACACCGACTGGAGGAAGCCGAACACTCCCTTGCTCGTGGTCGCGGTTTATCGAAGGAAACCGGCAAGACGCATGCCATCATTCAGCGCGAGCTGGAGGAAATCCGCTTGGCTGTCGAGCGCGAGGAAAGGATACAAGGTGGATGGATAGATTGTTTCAAGCCTGCCAACAAAACACTCTATCGGACCTTGCTAGGTTGTTCTTTGAATCTGTGGCTGTCGCACAGATATTCACTTTTTCGAAAGGAATGACGTTGCAGATGTTCCAACAGCTCACGGGAGCAAATTATTTCTTTATTACGGCGCAACTATCTTCAAATCTGTCGGTATCTCGGACTCCTTTATCACTCAGATCATCTTGGGAGCTGTCAATTTCCTATGCACATTCCTCGGATTGTACATCATGGAAAGGGTACGAAATCGAACGTATAACCCAGCGTCCGTCACTCACACATGGTCTGTTCTCTGTAGTTTGGTCGGCGAATGCCACTTATATTTGGCGGCATCTGGCAATCCATCTGGCTCTTCGTCTTTGCTGCTGTGGGTACCGCCAAGGACCCGGCGTCTAACAAAGGGAGTGGATATCGTACGTGGTCACTATCGCTTACATGACTGCCATCGCTGAACTTGAATACGCTGTTGGCTAGTCATGATTGTCAGCGCATGCTTGTTTATCCTCGGCTACGCCTCCACCTGGGCTCCGGGTGTCTGGATCCTTATTGGAGAAACGTTTGTAGCACCGACCTAGAATGACTCGTCTGTTTTCCTGAACTAAATTTCCGCATCTAGCTTCCCGACCCGCACGCGTGCGAAACAAGCAGCCCTATCAACTTCGTCTAACTGGCTTTGGAACTTCCTTTTGGCATTCTTCACACCATTCATAAATACCGCCATCTCATATCGATACGGATTTGTGTTCGCAGCATGCAACCTCGCAGGCGCAGCGATTGTCTACTTTTTCTTGTATGAATCTTCGGATCTCACTCTGGAGACGGTAGATATTGTGGGTCGAAAGTTATCTTCTCGTCGTCCGGGACCTAACTCTAGCTGTTAGATGTATAATGACCCAGCATGCAAACCGTGGACATCCCGTCATTGGGCACCACTGGGTTACTCGAGCCGGGAGGAAGTAGCGCGAGAGACACACAAACAGGATGAGCGCAAGTTGGAAGAGGCTGGGGAGATAGGCAGAGGAAGTGACGAAACACATTTGGATGACCAAGATGGTCAGAGGAATACGGCAACGAAGGCCTAATTTCTCCTTGCGAACGAAGCTTTCTTACTATAATGTACTTGTATCTAAAACTAACTAATTCATTGGTTGTTCTTTGAGAACGGTTGCGGCATTATTACAAGCTGCCCTACATAGTCTCAAGGCACATGAGTTATTTGTCTCCGACTCCGAATCCCTAGTAGGAGCAGCGCAAATTACAGGCGGGGAAGTCGGGCAGCCGCAGTTTTACTTTTTATCCGACGTCGCTCATTCCGCTTCAAATGTCTACGCCTTCCATCTGCCACCACGAGTCGGTTGAGCACCAAGACCCGTGGCTTTTAAACGCCAGCTATGAATGTGGAGGTTCGAATATATCCGTTGGGAGAACAGGTAGGGTCCACGGAGACAGTGACGACGTTGTGATAGGCGAACGGAAGGATATCCACAACTGCCTTGGTACCACGCCAACCCCACACGAACCACTTAACTTCATGATGCATGCGCGCACCTTCCGCTCCCTCAACTTGTAGCCTATGAATACGAACCGTGGCGTAATGTCAGAGACAGGTTCGGACGATGACTGGGCCCAAGTTCTCCAACTCCGGACGACAGTGAATGACTTGTATGCGGGGTTTCAAAGTAAACAGGTGGTTCGATGACTTTGTTTGCGAGAATGCCACGTATACAGAACCTCAATACTTAAGCGCACCATAGAATCCCACCGTTGTATGTAGTGCACCAGAGAACACTACCTGCACTTCAACGGGGACAAAGGTCACTGAGCCAGCAGTTAGATTTCACTGGGTGAGAAATAGATAACACTAGGTAGTAGGCGTTGCGCAGGCAAGAGTCTATCCAAAGACTTCCCAATGACCGTTCACCCGTTTCCAATGTATCCCACCTACGAAGTGTCAGCAAAGCGCCAGAATGCGGGAAGATCTACGGACTCAGCCTGATCCAGGAGAGGCTTTTGCACGCTCCACCCCACAATGTCACTGATTTAAGACCACTGACATCAGTTTCGTGGCGGTCCAAAGTTTCGTGGAGGTCCAAAGTATCAAGGGAGGAAAAGCGTTCGAGGAAAGTCGCGATATCGAGTACGTCCTCCTGCATGAAAACATTCAAAGGATCCCGAAGAAATCGTAAAACGCGGACGAACACGGGAAATCAGAGCTGCCGTCCCTCCCATTTTTCGGAACTTCACAGTGTGAACGTGGGATAGGTATGCAACCACGCTTCCGAGCAAATCCGACTCCTTGAGTTCATCGTACGCGTAAAAAATGTTGACTGTTTGAAGCGAGGCCATCGTGCCGAGCTGAATCAGCGGCGTTTCGACATCCCCATCGTGCGGAAACCATAAAAGAAACACCGAGGTAATGCGCGTGCTATCAAAATTGAAAGAGGGGATGAAGGAGCTCGCTCCAGTGTAAACTTTGAGATTAGGCAAGACTATGCGATCCAATGCGTTGAGTCGGTCATATTGAGTAAGCGTCAGATCGACTATAGTGGGATGGCGGTTGAGAAAAACTGCTAGTGTGGTCGATGTTGGAGATTGTATGGTGTATTGGAATGTGGAAAGTTTTGGAAAATATGAGTGGTGTAGCATATCCGTAAATTCAGTCGTCTCGCCGCCGTTGACGAGGAGAAGGTCGAGGACTTCCAGGTGACACAATCGAGAGAGAACAGAGGTGATGGCTTTAACAAGGGTCGGGGGCAACTCTCTGAAGCACTTCAGTTAGGATGACTTTGAGAAAGACATCGGAGTCCCACTCACAAGCTCAGGTCGACATCTTCATTTGTAATGGAGAGCCGTCGTACGTGGCGAGATAGTGATACACCGGAGCGCCGTGTCATACTGCGGATGAAAAGTGTGATCTGCGGCACGGTGGACAAGAATACGGCACGGTAAAGCAGCGGTGTGGCGATGTTGCGAATCAGACGCGAAGTCGCGCAGAGTGCGACGAGATCTAGTTTCGGCAAATACCACATCACGGCTGCGAGGATTTCGTTGGGGAGCCATCGAATAATCGAGTTGTTCGCTCTCGCAGCTCGACGGGTCAGGACCATGAAAGTTGGTGAAAAGAGACGACTGTGACTGTCACAGTCCCGTGAGTGTGACAGCGTCATGGTGATAGTATACTGTACCATTTCGACCAAGTGTTCAGTAACGCGTAACGCCCGACTTTTTTTGATGTGTGCAAAAATCGCCTTAATTCAAAAGGAAATTTATCGGCCATCCCGGACATCGGAAAATCCCAAATTGATGAACACTTGGTCGAAATGGTACAGTATTTCAGGCGAACATGGTATTTTTTGGCTTTATTTTCGCCTGATAGGGCGGCATTGAGTGCCCTAGTACTCAAAACTTGCATCGATGTTATATATTGCAGCACTCCACTGCCCAATGGCCGATGCACACCGTGATTTCGCCGTTGTTGCATAGTATTTGTGACATTTTCAAGACATTTGTATCATGGTACGGGACCAATCTAGTCTCTGTCACAGAACCGATATATTGATGACGAACAAGTAGGTATCAATATATGGGACCAATCCAAGAGCCAGAGAACAAAGAACTCATGTTCGGGGATCAGCAACATTTATGGAAATGTAGTTAATATGAACGACGTGTGTTAAAGTCAGAACTTGAACTCGCCAGTCTAGAGCAAAAGGAATAGTACTGATGATTCGCTCCAGGTGTCGCACCGGGCCAGACCTGAACGGTGGCCGACCTCACCCAGGATATTGATCTGCAATTATTCAGCGTTGTACGAGTACAGTACGAGATGGACGTGGGCAATACCTTTGCACAGGTTGAGAATGAGGAAGGTCTTAGCTTCCCAGTGAGAACGCCGTGTGGGCGGGTACGCTCAGATGTGGTCAAATGTGGGCTACTGAATCAGCCCACATTCGACCACACATCAGCACATCAGACCACAAAATCTGGACTTTTTATGTGCGCTGATATGGGTATATATGCGCAGGTATGCTCAGTTATGCTCACATATGCTTCTTGTATTCTCGCGCTCATTTGATTCGGTTTGCTTCAAATAAATTGAATTCACTACATAATACAAGTCCCCGTCGCAACGACGTCCAGCGCCAGCACGCCGCCCAAGTACCGAGGCCGTGCGAGATGGCAGGAACTCGGTGGGCGTGTCGATGTCGAGCTACAGCGATTGTCAAACAGGGTTATAATGAACAGCGATGTGAAACTCACCTAGTTAACTTGCGACGATGGAATCTGCTAAGTAGAACAGAAATAAATTAGTGCGCGCAGTAATGACCTCATCGCATCACGTACCGGCACTATTGCACTGGGGTCTTCGTCGTTCACGACACGTTGGACTGCAGAATTCAAATCAGCTCGTAATCTTAGTTCAAGATGGAATAACTGACGCAGGGTTGAGTTCATTGACAGAGGATGGGATGGAGCAGCCTGGGATACGATTGCACAACCATGACACGCACCAGTTATGTCGAAACTTCGTGCTGTTGCACGAGTCGAGTGTCGACACAGGAAGAAATAATCCTGCAAAGCATTAGTATGTACCCCCATCCCTGCAAGAACACATACCGACGTCATTCCGTAATCTGTAGGAAGGGAGGAGGTTAGAACTGTGGCAAACTTCGAGGACAGCCAGCAAACTCACTAAATCAATGTGACGGAGCGTTGTGATCGACTCAGACGCAGAAGGGGAGCAGGGAAGGATGAAAAAACTAACCACAGCGAGCTAACAACAAGGAACACTCCGGCTCTCTGCGTCGCCTTCTCTGGGAGGGGGTGGGTTGCAATCAGCGTGGTTGGTTGAGCCCGGGTGCACGGCGGCGATGCGAAGCAGCAAGAAGCGCGAACATGGTAGGGTGGAATACAGAGGAGAGGGGAGAGGGGAGCTTGGGAGGAGGACGCGCCAGAGGAGATGGTGGTGGTACGAGAACAAGAAGCGTTTGAAACTCCGACGGCCGCTGTGACGCCATCCATGACGTTTGCTTCGCGCGGAGCCTTCGCTTCGAGTTCAGCAACTTCAGCTTGACTTGAAAGTTTTTTTCGAGCTCCTCGGACAAAAAAGGACTCGGAAAGTGGAATTCTGGCGGAATTGCGGTGCGGAAATCAAAAAAGCAAAAATAGTCGACTTCTTACACCTGACTGCAAAACCCTAGAGCACTTTCAAAAAAAGTTCACAAACAAATTGTGACGTCAATTTCCTTTTGAAGCACAGCGCTCCACACCTGCGCGCGCTGGGGCACTGTAAGCGATGTCAACGGCGTGAGTAAACTTTTTTTGAAAGCGCTCTAGGGTTTTGCAGTCAGGTGTAATTCGGCGAGCAACATATCTGCCCATACGGACCACATCTGACCACATCTGAGCATAGCAGCCCACACGGGGTTCTCACTGGGCCTAAAGGTGACAGCATATCGGATAACAAGATTTCGGTCGGATGGAACCGTGTTCAGGCTATGAAGGCTCTGGACCTGATTCGATGAGCTCAGTTGACGAGCTCCAAACCAAGCTGCGATGACACACGATGTTGAAAGAAACTCAATTCTAGTCAACCGCGTAAATATCGTCAGCTACAACGTGTCAGTCAAGAGAAATGAAACTGACAGATGTATACATCACACTGAAAGTCGAAATATTCCAAGATTTCCAAACAAACTCTGCTGGTCGACATCAAAAGTGAAGATTAATGGAGGGCGGAGACGCCGTGAATAGCCCCAAGACCTGTACTATGTCCACACGCAGCTAGTGCAGCAGATGATGTCGGGCATATGCTGTTACCGGTGTTCCTTGCGTGCAATAGCGAGAGTGAATTGCTCAAACTTGAAGGGGAGGGCCAGCAAAGGCGCCGCAGGAGCCAAGCGATCAGTTTTGACGCACGGACCAGTCACGTGCTAACTCTTGACAGTTTTCGAAGTCCCTGTCTTTTCCCAGCTGTATGTACAGTAACACTGAGCTGTTCCGTGTTCACCCCTTACGGTCAGTTAATGGTAGCGCACGATGCACCATGATTGTCGATCGGAACCTCCACAATTCTCAAATTCAAGATTGTGAGCTACATATCAGAGTTGTCGAGGCATTTACGAGGCGTCACTGACAGTCTGACTCACTGGCCAGCATGTGGTATTTGCAGCGGATATCCATGCGTCCAGCGTGTTGTATACTCAGTATCGGACCATCGCTGCGACTTCGCGGCGGTGGCGAAGTTTGTTTTGAGTTCAGAAAATAGTAACATCTCTCGGGACTCGCATTCTTTCAATGAATATCGCTCTTATCTGATTTCTGATTATCGCAGGTTCCGAGAGCTCACTCGACCAAGACTCCTGATACGAGCTTCTAATGCGTGCTCCTCATTTTATTGGACACGGCACAGCACTCGGTTAATCCATACTGCCTGCTAAGTTCTAACTTGCGGCAAGACAGACGCGGAGACTTCGGGTTTCATTCGCGAAGGCGAAGACTTCGCCGTCCCACACAGAGCCGACTATTCAGAAGTTGCGCGGTAGTTGGTGAGCTCCGCACTATCTCGTATCAATGACGGTCTGACACCTGTACGAGAACTTGGAAAAAAATGTGCGTATCAACCATTTTTGCACGATCTGTGTTATCAAGTCTCTCGAATCTCTGCACTCATGAAGGATATTGCTGCCCCGGTGTGTTCCAATACAGTATTTTAGCATTGCTCACAAGGGGCATCCTGCTCAACATTCCAGGCTTACTTCGGCCCACTGGTAGACCGATTCTGGTTCCTGCAAGTGAGCTGTGGGGATTCCACGCAGTAGGTCGTATGGCGTCATGGGGTTGCACGATACCGAATCCACTCGATATATTCCAATTTCCTAACACTGATACTTGATATCCAGAATTTAAACGAGACAAATCCCGGGACATTTCGAAACGACTGGAACTAAGCCTTGGTTGCGCTGAGAATCAAGGTAATTGAGAGGCCAAGTTTCAACGACACTGTGTGAGAACACTCACTTGGCGGCCTTCTTGAGGGACAAGTCGCAGGAGTCGTTCGAGGAGCAGGTGAACGATCCAATAGGAGTTCCGGTGTTGACGTTGATGCAGTTTCCTTCAGTCTCACCAAAGAACTCGAAGGACTGGCCAACGCAGCCGTCGTCCTCGAACATGGTGACGCAGTGGCTACCGCCGGTCACGACCTAGGAATGAATGTCAACATTTTTAGTGCCCTTCAGTGGTCGTATGTGGGTCAAAGATACCTCGAAAGAGTGCCTCCCGTCGAACGCGATGCAGGTGCCATCGCAGGCTTCGTTCCCTCCTTCGTCCCCGTTGCAGCTGTCTCCGGACCAGGCAATGATATCGCCTTTGACAGCCATGGCTGCAATGAGCACGGCGGCGATGATAGAAACGGTGAAAGAACGCATTGCGGCGGTTATGAAAGGCTTTGGACGAACGATGGCAGTAACTCTGGTAGGAGCTGTCCTTTCTCTCCCAAACCTCGCGCTTTATATACCTTCAGGATCCTTGAGGTGTTCATCCAAGTCACCGCTGGAACGTCATGAATCTCTTCACAAGGGACGCGTGTTTTTTCGGTTCAACGGATGAGTTCCAGAGCCAGAACCTGATCTCTAGTCCTTCCAAATCCAAGTACCCGACGCAGCAAAACCCATATACACCGGCTGATACTATAGTCCGGACGTATCGTCCTTCATGGAACAACGTCCAGTACGTAATTACTTAAACTCTGCCGCTCTGCTAATAATTACATCCGCATAGTCTGCTCATCGGGTAGCAACCTGTTCAGGTTGGTGGATAGTTCATAGAACCTCCTTCACGGCGCAGGCGTCCGCATTTCCCTTTCCTTACTACGCCTCGCGCACGCAGTGTAACATGAACTTGCCGCCGGCGTGGCTCGCACGTATTCCCCGCGCTAGGGTGGAACCGGATTATCAAAACTCCTTGGGGCGGCTTTCTGACCGAGATCCATATTTGTCCACTTTTTTTAAAAACCACTAGTACTCGATATAATTGAGTTGACGAAGGTAGTCCCGGAGAGCGCAAATCCAGCAGCAAAGCATAGACGAATTCATGTAAGACTGGCCAGGCTCCAGCAGCCATCGATGCATTGAGAACAAGCTGAAGCGCTGATACCCTGTACTTGGTTATTTCTCATGACGGGCGCCGTGGGTTGACAATTGCAATAATTACACTGCGAGGCTAGTTGACTTCCGCCGTTGTGTTTGACCCCATGGCACGTCAGGAAGACCGGCTGCCTTCAAGGCAATCTAATCTTCAACGGTGACCGTCGGGACTAGACACAATTTCTACAATCCAGCTGTCAAGCCTTCGCATGCTTGGCCCTTCAAGTAGATTGCCATATTTATACACCGGCACATGTTCGGCAACAGCTGGAGATCGAAGTGAGACACAGAGGAAAGGAGAAAGGAAGTGACCGATAATGTGTCGACGAATTTGAAAAGGCTTCCGACGGACACTTGAGATGATCACTACGACAAAATTAGCCCACTTGTACTGTCCGGCGCATGTTCATTTTCCCAATGACTTGAGTACTGTACCATTTCGACCAAGTGTTCAGTAACGCGTAACGCCCGACTTTTTTTGATGTGTGCAAAAATCGCCTTAATTCAAAAGGAAATTTATCGGCCATCCCGGACATCGGAAAATCCCAAATTGATGAACACTTGGTCGAAATGGTACAGTACTTCGGAGTAACCTGAAAGAAACTTGAGATGATTCACTATTACAGAATTACGCCACACGGCGCATGTTCATGTTCCCAATGCCGTCCACTCAACTGTTTTGACCTGTTCCTTATACTCGGCTAACCGGTTGCGCGGAGCGAGGCTCCAATGCCGGTTCGGGATGTTAGGTGCAGCCGGTTGATCCGCAGGCTACAGAATTTGATATTCCGCCCATACTACCGAATAAGTTTTTAAGCTTACATACACAGTAAATGTTATGAGAGAACGGAATATCAGGAGGTAGCGACATATACTTCCAGAGATTCAGGAATACGGAAGGAAGTGACTGGTTGAATAATGTGAGCCGGTCAGGGCAGGACCTGACGGGCCATCTTGGTTCCGGTCGGGCTTGCTCGCATATTCTTCATCCTTCTTTATCCCAGAAGAGAGACCGGCGTGCGACAGCTCCGAGTACGACGGAGTATGGAATCCTATTATCCGTAAAGAGAGTGTAACATGCATGCCAGGCTAGCGGCAGCTCGGAGTACAACGGAGCTGGGAATCAGAATTTACGGAGAGCATAACTAGCTACTTCGAGGTCGTAGGAACTGAGAAAGTAGTCAGCTGCGGGCGTGCAATTTGGTCTCGGGCGAGTAAAAATCGATTAATTAGTCCGACTCTCCTGGTGTCTTTTATCACAGAAGACAACGTGGATCAGCCATTGCGAAACGGAAGAGGAAACAACTGCCCTGAATATAGATAACAAAAAATGGAACGGAGATATGACGTGGACAGAGTGATTCACAAAGACAATTGATTCGGAGGATACAGTAGGAACAATGTTCAGCGCATTATGTTCACGAAGTGGTGACAGCTTGCAGCGAGATCAACACTGGTCCCCCGTCCTCGGCGAAACAATCGGAGCAAGATATCGTTGAGTTGGGTATTATTCTGCCACAGGAAGAAATTAAACAATCCAAAATCTCGATCCCGAGTTGATCGCATCGACTCTCGATTCGACACGTCACGCAGTCACGAGCAAGGTCGCGGCGGTCTTCTCCTCGCCGTCTGTTCTTCCATGAAGATTCGATTCCCATCCACACCGATCTTCTCTGATTGCTTGACCTTTTGATTCTTGCTTCACGTTTGACTGCCCCAAGCAAGCCCGAAGAGCTCACTCCAAGCAAAGTTTCAAGATGCGTGGCTCCAGCGTGTTGTGGTGCTTGCGTTGAAGTTACTGTGGCAAAGTCCTGTCTCTCGGCTCACTTGCATGTTTCCCATGCGGAGACAATGTATTAATGGCGTGGACCGTCGGATTTGACTGCCTTCATCTCTTCGTATCTGCTACCACCATCATGTCTCGCGATCCGCGACGCCTTCCCGAATACCTTCCCCAGTACGGCTTTGGGACGGAGACTGAGTTCAAGAAACTCGTCGAACAAAATGCTTTCTCTTCCGGGTACATTCTCCCAAGTCGCCATCCCAATCGGGTACTCTTTTTCCGGCTCTCAGATTCGACCAACGCTATACACTGCATAGCAGCCTCCCGAGTTCGGATCCGCCGCCTCCAACCTACGATGAGGTGGTCCGGCACATGGATTGGACCACTCGTCCATCCTCGCCCTATGTATCTGCGTCTTTCAGCTTCATGTGGGTGGTATGGGAGGCCGTACGGCGATACCATTTCGGCGTGAAACACAACATTGAAATTGCGGTTATCGATGCTACCGCCATCCCTGCACATTCAGTAACGGTCGTGGAGGTTCTGAGATCTGTATCTTCAGCAGAGTGAGTGCATTTATTATGTTCCTTCCGTATTTCTGAGCCGGACTTGTTATAGTCAACACAAAAATCACTGGAAGTGGTACCGTTTCGCCCAAGAATCCCAATTGGTGCTCGTCTACGGAGGTATCCCTCAGGTTGCGGTCCTTACCTCTGTCCCACTCCTCCGTATCCTCGACAAACTGCCGTCTTATTGTCTCCGCCCGCTTTCGGCAGAACCGCCGCCAAATCAACTCGAGCGTTTGTCACCATCGTTTCTGCTACAGCAGCCAAGCTTCCGAAATCTCTGTATCGCCGAGTCTGCAGCTTTCTTATGCGCCTCACCCGATATCCGCTTCCGCGATTCGACAACTGCCGCAGTGCGTCTCGCCCTTGCGTTCATTGGCATCTGGTTTCATTGGATGCTGCAATTGCATCCACCGAGAGATAATGATTCCAACATATTCTTTGATGCAGCCGTCACCAAACTTACCGAGTTTGCCCGCATCATCGCTGCTTGGCCGGCAGCTGGTGAGACCAACAAAATGTGGGACACCGTTATTCATGAGATCGCGCTCCTCATAGCTGCGGAAGTGAAGACCCACCGTCGAATCGTCGGCGCAGAAACCATCTCCCATTCTTCCGCCACGGCATCGAAATCTCCTCCGGCTCAAAATTCCGATGCGAAGGTCGAATGCCCAGACGATTCCGTGCCTATTTGGTTGGACCCGCGGAACTTCCTCCCAACACCACCACCCACTCCTCCACCGATTTTGATGTCCCACCATTCGGCTTTCACGGAACGCGCACTCAGAGTGCCAGACTCCGCTTCATCGCCCCACGATGAGAACGTCGACGTGGGCACGCATGGCCCACTGGAGTCGTCCCACAATCCGGAGGTTCCTACCGCTCATGGAGTTCCTGCCTCTGCTGGAGTTTCCTCTGCGAAAAACGCAGCAGCAGGAGATTCCAACGAAAATGCTGAGGAAACCGTGGTCCAAAGCATATCCTCCGCGCCTACATCTCCTCTAACACGACCGCTGCGTCCCCAGCTCCACTCCATGAGCGATACGGCGTCGTGTCTCCTCACAGGCTTTTTTTTCGGTGCCTTGATCGTGCTTGTTCTCTCAACGAGGAGGCCGGCGTTGTTGTATGTTAGCTGAGGATTCGGTTTATTTTTTGTACATGCTTGCTTTGATAGTCATATGTTTACTTAAATCCAACTTTATAGCTGTAGTATTTATGAAATAATTTCATCAGGCAAAGGGTGCGTCAGAGCTTCAGGCCCGAGCTTGGTAATTTCAATCTGCACCTCCATTTCAACTTTCCCACGATTCAACTTGTGTGGGTTCGAGCCCAGAGGAAGATGTTACAGATTTCACAAGGGGCTTTTTGGTTACGCGTCTATTCACTTCGGATTTTAGTTAACGTCCCTTTCAGAGTACTCATACTGTATCTCCGATCTCGGTTTCTACTCGTACTTGGTGCATATGCATTTGGTTTACACTTAATAGGGAGCCTGCGTAGCGATACCCAGATCCGACCTCGTGCGCTCAAGCCCGCACAAGACATACAGAAGTAGCACACCAACAAATGTGAAAATTCCCCTCGGCCGAAACAATATTACAAAACCACCTGATCTGGGATATTTCAATTGTTTCGTTTGGCTGAGGAAGATTTTCGCTTTTGTCGCTGTGTAGATTCTCGAAGACTGGCTTTTTTTACAACTCATCACTACTCACATCAGATGATCACCCCAGACCTGGTCTCGGGCCCAAGCTGGGCCAGACCATCTAAACTCAGGCTTGAGGAATTCTGATCGCGAGCCAGGCCCAAGTCCGGGCTTTTGGCAGGCGAAGCCAGACCTGGCTTCGGCAACAAGATCTAGCGGATGTATTAGCGGCCTTCAGGCTTCATCGCACGGGGGGCCGCTCAGGGGTTACCGGTCGGTAAGTTCCGTGAATAAACCACGAGCCTCACAACACCGGCAACTCGTTTTCGATAGCCTCTGCCTCACATCGACTTTGAAAAATTCCAGTTGTCGTCTGAGACCACCACCTGAATAAATCCCGGAAATGACCGGACACATAATCGGGCGGCAAGACAGAGAAAGATATTTTGATCTCATCGAGTCATGGTCCATTTTGGACTCCGCTAGTATTAAAGGACGCCACTGGAATCACGTTCTACTTACTTCAAGTTCCCTCCACAATGTCGCAGAATTCTGTGCGTGCCGCAGCCCTCGCTTTGCGGAACGTACACTCCTCAGCCGCGCGCACGGCTACCGCGGGACCATTCCCCACCCGCCATTCAACCCCCACCGTCGTACACACCCCAACCGGACAAACTCACACCACTGCGACCCGCAGCGGTCAGCGCTTCAACACCACCTCCCACGTCTCTTCCAAACCCTCTCGTGTTCGAAGGCCCTTCAGGCCGACGTCCCGTTGTACGCAACCACCACGAGTTAATGCAGCAGCGACCGGTCCTACGTGCGGGCTCGGACCCTGTCGTGACCATATTCGAGGGTCCCACACATTCTGGCCGGCAGTGGCGGAGACCGGTGTCTAAAAGCGATGCGAAATCGGTGAGGGGCGTAAGAATGATAGGCCGGGAGTGGACTAAATCGTGGAATGTAGCCATCGCCGGACAGTCTCCATACTCAGCACGTCGCATCATGATGATTCCGACGGTGTATCGCAGATTGTCCCTAATGAAGAAGACAGAGAGAGGTGTTCCATTATCGTTGCCAGTGGGTTTCTTGTATGTGTATTGTAATTGTTTTGGTATTCAACAACCGACGTAACTCTTCTGCGTCCCTCGTATTAGTACGTCGGTCATATCTATCTCATCACGTTTCGTACGCGGCCGCGAAACTCACAATCCCCGGCAGCGGACTTGGTAGTTCGTTGTAGTTGCTTCTGAATGACGCGCGCCGCGGCGGTACTGTTCCGCAGACTATTGACGTTTAGGAGTTCATTTTATGTAACTTTCTCGCTTTGTTGTTTATGAGAGCAACCGGCCTACCCCGCCTCAATGGAAGGCGAGTTAAAACCTCGGCTACATTATCAATCGGATTTATTCAATTCCTCCTTCGCTCGGTAAATCCAAACACCTGAATTAGAGGGCAGAGCATGTTCGATTAAGCATCCGAAGCTCGCCACAGGCCAATAGTTGGCGAGAGTTCAATAATCGTAGCTTCCAAAGTGATCCGGCTTGGCAGAGTGGCGTGCTGAATGCGGAGTTTATATTTCCTGAATCGGTCGACTCGAAGACTTCATGCTGTCCTTCGTCCGGCACAAGAATCGAACCAAGGTCCCTGGGCCGCCGCGCCATGTCTCTTGGCAGTCTCTGTTTTAGCACCATCAAGGCACACAGACCGTGGTCGTACATTCATAAACAACAAATAGAACCACAAGGGAAGTAGAATTCAGATAGTTCACCGTGAGTATTATTCCTGTTATATTCATTCGACGCACACGCGCACTGCGGGGAATTGATTCGGCGCGCATTCGAGCATTGGTGGAGAGAACCCACTGACCCCTTTAACTCCGCATTACCGAGGATAGGAGGCCCCACACCTTGGCTGGCGGCCCAGCGGCCACTCCAGTCGCCTCTTCCTCGGCTGAGCACGTCGCGGTGATTAGTATCTGAAGCAAATTTTCTTGAGTGTTAATCGGTTTCGGATGGAATCGCCCCGCCTATAAAGCATGTTTGTTACCCCACAGTCAAAGTCTGTGTACCTTGGAAATGTCTCAGCAAGTCGTCCGCACCGCAACCCAGTCGCTACGCAGTGTACACTCATCCGCGGTGCGAGCAGCGGCAACCGCCGACGTGTCGGTGACGCTCCCGCCAATGTTTGATATCTTTGACGTCCCCGTCCGACTGCGGAGGTCCGGCGCGCCTGAGCAGCCAGCGCGAGCGACACGATCACACGCAACGTCTTCGCTCTCCGGATGCGCTCTCAATCCAATGGGCCCAACCTCACTCCCGAATCCTCTCGTCTTCGAGGGTCCAGCGGGGAGGAGACCTGTTGTTCGACGCCACGACCTGACCGTGTCAGCGTACGCGCCACAGCATGGCTCCGAGCCATTGATCACGGTGTTCGATGGACCCGCGCATTCCGGCGGACGCACCCGCAGTCCGCGCGCGTCTGCACAACTCGGACGAAAATCGGTGCGAGTCTTGGTTGCCACAGGGCCTACACTTCTGACTCGGTCTGCCCAGACGCCATCGGACGAGCGGAAAATCCAACTCGCTATGGGCGCAGCGGCTGCGACCGCGGTCACCTTGGCCGCCGCGAAATCATGATCGTCGTCCGTCGTGGCGAAGTCCACCCGTCGGAACCATAGCAGACAGCATTTCTTGGCGACACTCTTCTGTTTCACGTTTGAACTGGGCTTTTGGGGTGGGGACAGATATATATTAGTAGAACCCAGAACACCAAAGCATGCGTAACAAGATCAAGCAAGATACATATCTGAATTATCATTTATCAACCAAAAATCATTCGCGAGGCATGAACCAATGGATCGCCGCCCTGTTTGCTGAACGACGTTCCAGCCCAACGGCAAGCTCGCCCTGTGAATTTTTGCGGCGCTGTGAACCAGTCAGTCTCGCGCGCAGAACAAATAAATTAACGCACCGTCCATATCCGACCGCCGTCGATGATGATCTTCTGCAGAGTGGGGACGGCGGTCATCATGAAGCGGACACTGTCTTGCGTGAGGGTCGGGCGCGGGTTGTGCGTGTGCGCTTCGACGTCAACGAGCGTGCGCAGAGTGGTCGACTTCCCGATCGCGTTTGTGAATATTCCCTGCACCGCCGTGAGATGAAAAGTATGGAAGGGAGAAGAACGACGAACCAAGTCTCGCACTGGGATCCAGAGCTCGAGCCGCTCCAGCCGGGTGCAGCCCCTACAGAGCGCGGTGAGTGAGTCTGTCGTCCCGAGCGCACAGTCGATGAAGGAGAGGTTTTTGAGCGTCAGGCCGTGCGCGTTTATTAACTGCTGTATAATGGCGGGGGGAATCGCCATCTGGCGGTCGGGGTACCTTATGATGAAGGAGACGAGGCGTGGAGAGGAGGCGTTGATATGAGTCATGATGGCTGAGAGAGCGGACGTAGTGGGGGGAAGCATGGGGCTGACGGGAACGAAGCGGGTGTCAATGGCTAGATAGCGTAGGCAGGCGAGGGGAGCCGGAGGCTGAAGAAGCCCACGGCTGGCTTCCTGGAACGGGAGAGTTGAGATCGGTGAAGGACAAGTAACTACACTTACGCCCGTGGTCATTGAAAGACACTCGAGGAGGGGAGTATGCGATACGAGACGGAATATGGCCACATGGTCAACTTTGGGGCACCCGACGACGTGGAGGCCGAGCAGACCGGGGAGCTCAGCGAGAGCGGCCTCCAGCACCGTTTCATTCAACTCGTTCGCCATCTAGCAAGAATGTTTGTTTGAAAGATATTGGCATGCCAAGAGAATTTGCCACTTACAAACAGGGTAAGAGTTGTTAGATTGCTCCGGAGTGTTGCAGCCCACTGCGGGAGCAAATTCATGATATTCCAGGACGGAAAGTCGAGCGTAAGGTTTCGAATTTTGGAAAGTTTGATGATTCTCGTGGACTGGCTCGTCGTAAGGCTGGCATTAATGCGCAGAGCGCGTAACCGATCCTTCTGCGTCAGAGCTGCGATGAACGGAGGCAGCGTGTTGATGCTGCACCGAAAAGATGTTATGTTGGGGCACAGATCAAGCGCACGGGTGCATTCAAGAAGGAATTTGGGATTGTACTGAGTTTTCACGACCGGCACCGTTCGAATATCTATGGTCGTCGTTTGTACATTGCATCTGCAGACAGTGGGTGGCACAGCACACTCACCGACGTGGCGGACGTGGATGGCAAACTCTGGGTGGGCAGCAACGGCCGCAAATGGGGACATGACAGCAGGGTACCGTTTGGCATGCGAGAGACGGAAGAGCAACGTAGAGTACAAACGAGGGATCACCCCAGCAAAAAAGGACCGGGAGACGAGCGCGATGGATGCAAGGTCGTTTCCAACAAGATAAGCAAATATAAGCTCTAGAACATCGAGGTTGACGCTATCAGCAGAGACCATAACGGAACAGGTGGCGGAGAACGGATACGCGTTGGGGTGCGTCGTGGTGCGCAATTGGGCCAGTGCCACCGTGACTGAGGTCATGTCACACGTCGATGCGATCAATCGGTATCCAACTTGGAAATTGGTTGAAATCTCATGAGCATTAGATCCTGATACTTGTGGTCTAATCTCTCGTACATGAACACTCATAATGTTGATCTTATCTTTACTTTGCAATCAATATTTTACAACAATTTTGGCGTTCATTCACGCTTGCATTCACGTTTGAACCCCCCGGAAGAGCCGACTTCGGAACCTAAAAGAAAGAACATAGGTGAACAGTAGTCTCTTCTAAACAGACGCTACAACAATTCTCACTCGTACCTCATGTGTTGCACAGCAGGCCGCCACTATCTCATGGGTTCAGCAGGTGCATATTCATTGTGAATATAGTTCGTGTGATCCCCGTGCGGGATTCCGGGCCGAGCCGGCAAAAGTGAGGCACTGCTCTCGTATAAATTCGGCTAAGCGGAAATGACGAAACATGGACGGCATGAACGGCAAGTTGAATGGCGATGTCCCGAGGTAGGATAGAAATCTGCCGGCCATTTCGTATAGCAGCGAACATTTTGAAGGCGGTTCTACTTCGTATAGCAGCGGAGCACTTATGACTCGGAGTCGGATGTATAAAGCCTGATATTTCAACACATCCAATCCAACCCATTTTGAACCCATTCACATCCACTGGCAAATGTCCACATACCAATATTTGCTGTTGTCGGAGCAGGGGGGCTCGGCACACACATCCTCAGCTCCCTCGCCGCTACCCCAAACATCTCCGTCGTCCTCGTCTCGGCGCCCGGGCTCCGCTAATCTGCGCCTTCCGGCGTCGAAGTCGTCGAAGTCGACTACTCCGACGCCGCTGCGGTCTCTACCGTCCTCAAAACACATAAAATCGACGTCGTCATTTGTACTATCAACGTCGCGGCCGCAGGTGTGCAAAAGGTTCTCGCGGACGGGGCGAAGCTCGCCTCTGTCAAGCTGTTTGTGCCATCCGAGTTCGGAATGCCGTCGGAGGGTCATACGGGCGGCGTGTTTGACGCCAAAAATGAAGTTGCTGGTGGGCATAGACATCTAACTCCCAAGCGCATCCTATTCACGAACTCAATTCAGCGTACCTGAAATCTGCCCATCTCCCGTCACTCATCATTTACGTGCGTGTTCAGCGCCCAGTGGCCCCAGTCGCACTCATGCTGACGCCCTTTTCATTTGGTTTGCAGAATGGGTCCTTCACGGAATATATCCCGTTGATCACCAACCTCGTGGACGGTAAAATGAAGATTATTGGTAAAGGCGACACACCTATATCGTTCACCTCCTCCTAGATATCGGCGGTGCGTTTGTGTTGCGTTCTTAGTCCTGCCGAAATATCGAAATCGTGAACCTTAGGATTCGTAGCACACGTCCTGACAACTCTTCCGCCCTCTCAACTCGAAAACAGGACCCTCCGCATCCAAGGCGCGCGCGCCACTTGGAACGAAATCGCTGCCATGTGCAACCTCTCCGTCGAGCGGGTCGATGCCATACCCGGGCCGGGGACTTTGTTAACTATGCTGTCGAGGCTCCTGGATACGGGGGCGGGGAGTACCGGGTGGGATCAGGGTCAACGGAAGGATGGGGACGGAGAGGATGCGGCAGGGAGCGCAAAATGCGTTGTGGCCGGGCCATGAGTGGCGAGGTATTAAGGAAGTTCTTAACCTCTGATACAACATTTACTGGGGGAGACGTTGTGCGGAGTAGTGGGCAAGAATATATCACAGACACCCTTTCCCTTCTTGACTTTACGATATTTTACAAGTGGATTCGGCCGTTCACGTTTGAACCATGCGGAGAACCGAAACCTCGGGTGAAGAATACAGTAGTGGTTCATAACACAGCTGCCACCCGTTCTCCGGCAATTTCAACCAACTCCGAGGCTTCGGCGGATGGAACCCGACGGTTGCATTTCCGCGAATCACACTTTGGGTCCTCCGCCATGTCTGCATCAATTCGACAACAAGCACTACGCTCAACCTCTTCCTAGTATCAAAGGTTAAGCACCTCCTTACACTTTGCCACTTATGGCCCGGCCATAACACATTTGCACTCCCTGCCGCATCCTCTCCGTCCCCTCTTTCCGTTGAACCTGATTCCACCCAGTACTCCCTGCCCCGAATCTAGGAACCTCGACGCCAAAGTTGCAAATGGTTCCAGCCGGGGTTGAAATCCACCGCTTCGACGGAGAGGTTGCAGGTAGCAGCGATCTCGTTCCATGTTGGCACGCACGCCTTGCAGGCGGAAGATTCGGTTCTCGAGTTGAGAAGGGGGAAGAGTTGTCAGGACGTGGACTACGAATCCTGATGTTCACGCTTTAAATATTCGGCAGGACTAAGAGACTGCAACAGAACGCACCGGCGATATCTAGTACGGAGAGGAACGATATCGGCGTGTCGCCTTTACCAATGATGCTCATTTTATGGTCCGTGAGGTTGGTGATCACCGGAATATATTCCATGAAAGTCCCACTCTGAAAATCAAGGGAATAAATGCGCCAGCAGGGCCCGCCGACAGCCGAACACGCACATAAATTATGAGTGACGGGAGTTGGATAGATTTCAGGTATGCTAACGAAGTGAGATAGCTGTGTATGAGTTATGTAAGAATGCTCCCACCAGTAATTTCATTCTTGGCGCCGAAGAAGGGACCTGTATGACCCGCCGTTGGCTCCCGAAGTCAGATGGCACAAAGAGCTTGACAGAGGCGAGCTTCGCCCCGTCCGCGAGGCCTTTTGCACATCTGGAGCATCGACATCGATAGGCGAAATGACGATGTGGATTGTCGACACGACGACTTCGACTTTGTGCGCTTTGAGAACGGCAGAGACGGCAGCGGCGTCGGTGTAGTCGACTTGGAAAACTTCGACACCGGAGGTGCGACTTTATTGGAGCCAGGGCGCGAGAGGAGGATGACGGAGACGTTCGGGGTAGCGGCAAGGCCGCTGAGAATCGGCGCACCGAGCCTCCCAGCCCCGACAACGGCAAAAGATTTGTATGAGGACATTTGGATGTGAACGAGTTTGACTTGGATGCGTTGGAACTCGAAGATCAAGCTCTATTACACGCGCCTTATAAGTATACGAAATGTTCAGCAGCGCGTCACATACCGCGCGTAATCCGTAATCCACCCCCCGACAGAGTCGCATTCCCACATCGCATTTTTTCGTCATTGCCATTCACGTAAGGGCAATTTCCCTCTAGCCGTCAGGACTTTTGGAACACTGAGCAAAGTCGAGCGTAAGGTTCGGAATTTTGAAAAGTTTGATTCTCATGGACTGACTAGTACTGGCTGGGAAGAATGCGTAGATCGCATATCCGATCCTTCTGTGAGACTGTGTCAGAGCTGCGATGAACGAAGGCAGCGGCGGCCGCAGCGCTTTGAGCTACTGAATTTCCGCGACCGGCACCGTTAGTCGTCATTTGTACATTGGTGGGGTACAGGGACTACTTACTACCGACGTGGCGGAGCAAGTTGAAAGGCAAGAAAGCGCAGCGAACAGGGAGGAACAGGGACTCGGGCATTACTGCACTGGCAGGTACCGTTTGGCATGCGAGAGGCGGAGGAGCAAACGAGCTCGATGGATGCAATAGCGGAACAGGCAGGGAGAACGGGCATTGGATACGTGTAACGTCGAGTAGTGTTACTGTAACAAGAGTCACGTCACAGATTGATGCGATCGCATCAGGAACCGATTTGGCAAAGTGGTTGAAAATCTTTCAAACCTTCCGCTTTTACAATACTTTTCCACCAGATTTGGCCCTTCATTCACATTCAGCTACGATAAGACTAAAACAAAAGAACATTGGTTCACATACAGGCCGCTACAAGTTTGAGACTTTTTTCCAAAAACCTTCCGCGCCCTTTGTTACACCTGGCTCGTACATAACGCCGAAGAGTATGGAATGAAATATGGCAATATAGGTGCGGTAGAGTACCTGACTTTGCCCAGCGAACCACGACGTTGTATTTTGGTGATTATTGTGTCAGTGTCTGCCAAGTGTCTGCGTAAATTCGACATGTACAGTCCGTCGTCCGACTATCACGGGTTAAGCACCTCCTTGATACTTTGCCACTTATGCCCAGGCCACAACGCATTTGCGCTCCCGGCCGCATCCTCTCCGTCCCCCTCTTTCCGTTGAACCGGATCCCACCCAGTACCCCGCCCCCGTATCTAGGAACTTCGACAGTATGGTTAAAAATGATTCCGCCCCGTCTATGGCATCCACCCGGTCGACGGAGAGGTTGCATGCAGCAGCGATCTCGTTCCAAGTGGCACGCGCGCCTTGCAGGCGGAGGATTCGATTTTCAAGTTGAGAGGGGGAAGAGTTGTCAGGACGTGGGCCATGAAACCTACGGTTCACGAAATAAATATTTCGGCAGGGCGAAGAGAAGACAACACAACGCACCGGCGATGTCTCCCAGGGAGGTGAATGATATAGCGTGTCGCCTTTACCGATGATCTCCATTTTACCGCCCGTGAGGTTGGTGATCATTGGGATATACTCCATCCAGGACCCAGTCTGAAGATGAAGTGAAAAGAGGTTAGCATGAGTGCGTCCACTGGACAGCTGAACACGCACGTAAATTATGAGTGACGGGAGTTGAATGGATTTCAGGTACGCTGAATTGAGAGGCATGAATAACAGCCGCGTGGGATTTAGGTGTCTATGCCTACCGGTGACTTCGTTTTTGGCGTCGAACACGAGGCTCGTATGACCCGCCGTCGGCATTCCGAACTCGGATGGCACAAACAGCTTCACAGAGGCGAGCTTCGCCGCGTCCGCGAGAACCTTTTGCACACCTGCACCTTCGGCATTGATGGTCGAAATGATGACATCGATTTATGCGTTTTAAGGACGACGGAGACGGCAGCGGCGTCGGCGTAGTCGACCTGGACGACTTGGACACCGGAAGGCGCGGATTTAGTGGAGCCGGGACGCGAGAGAAGGATAACAGAGATGTTTGGGGTAGCGGCGAAGGCGCTGAGGATATGTTTGCCGAGCCCCCCGGCCCCGACAATGGCAAATGACTTGTATGTTGACATTTGGGTGTGAACGCGTTGGAAGATCAAGTGAACTACACCCGCCTTATAAGTACACGAATTCCTGCGGCGCGTCACATACCGACGCGTAATCCGTAATCCGCCCCCGACAGAATCGGATTCCTATCTTAGGGGCATCGCATTTTAGTCATTCACACTTGGCAGAATTGATAAGCGGGCACTGCCTTATTGTTCTGACAGCTGGGACAGCCCGGACCGGATTTCCTGAACCGTGGGATACTTAGTTGGAATCCCGGGGCTAAGCACTCGGGATGACTGATGCGCCCGAGAAACATCACTCATCTTGGAGAGTATAAAAGCACGTAAGTAGAGTAATTGTACCTACCCATCCGTTTGTAACCTGTCCCAGAGGCTGAACTCGGATCAAAGTTCAGCTCTTTGTCCGGGTATACGCGGTGTTAATTGTTTTTGTTTCCGTTCAGCTTGTACTTTAGATCAAATGGTTGTAACCTCATTTCTACACGGTTTATATAAACGATTCAATAAGTGATACTGAATCATTACAGCGAAAACGAGGACAGTCTTCAGACCAAAGTGAAGAAAGATCTCCTTCGTGGTGCCCGTGCCGCGCACATCCAGCGCTTGCTTCGTGTGTTGAGTCACTGAGTGTGTGGCGACCAGAGAAATATCAAAAAACCTCAGTAAGTTCCTTCACTATTGGGATCACACACCCCAGCCGCAGCCGCCCTCAAAATAACAAGATCCTCAGTTATAAATCCGGTGTAATTTCAACAAACAATCAGTTTGCCTGCCAATGCTTCTCAAGCAAACCGGCATCAGAGGTTATGCACCTCCTGGATGCTCTGCCAGTGATGCCCCGGCCACAGCGCATTGGCGCTCCCCGCCGCATCCTCTCCTTCCCCATCTTTCTGTTGAAGCTGATCCCAGCCAGTACTCCCTGCGCCTGTGTCAAAGATCCTCAACAGCGCCGTCAGCAGCTCCGCCATAGGTCCCGTCCCCGGGATAGCGTCCACGCGCTCGATGGAGAGGTGGAAGAGAGCAGCAATCTCGTTCCAAGTGGCCCGTGCGCCTTGGAGGCGGAGGGTTCGATTTTCCAGACGGGAGGGGGAAGGGTGGTTAGGACGTGGGCGGTGAAGCCTGGGTTAAGGAACAGATCAAGATTGAGATAAGAAAGGATTGAGAAATTTGATCAAAGGAAGGAAGATTGAGTTCTATTGGATCAATGGGGAACGGAGAACGAGGGATGTACACGGGGAACAGGAAAACGCGGTGCAACGTACCCGCAATGTCTGGCAGGGAGGTGAACGAAATGGGCGCGTCGCCTTTGCCGATGATGGTCATTTTCCCGTCAACGCCACTAATGATGTGCGGGATGTATTCCGTGAAGCAACCAGTCTGTGAAGCACGAAGTCCAAAAGTGTCACCGCAAGTAAGTCACATGGACAATGGAACACGCACGTAAAGTATAAGTGACGGGAGCCCGATGGATTTCAGGTATGCTAATGAATGAGATGTAACTGTGAACGATTCATGTAATGAGTCCTCCCACCAGTAATTTCGTTCTTGGCGGCGAACACGGCGCCCGTGTGACCCGCCGTCGGACTCCCGAACTCGGATGGCACAAACAGCTTGACAGAGGCGAGTTTCGCACCGTCCGCGAGAGCCTTCTGAACACCTGCGGCATCGGCGTTGATGGTTGAGACGACGACGTCGACTTTATGGGCCTTGAGAACGGCGGAGATCGCAGCGGCGTCGGTGTAGTCGACCGGGACAATTTCGACGCCGGAAGGCGCGGCTTTAGTGGAACCAGGGCGCGAGAGGAGGATAACAGAGATGTTCGGGGTAGCGGCGAGGGCACTGAGAATTGGGGCGCCGACCGCCCCGGCCCCAACAACGGCAAAAGATTTGTAGGTGGACATTTGGATGTGATCGCGTTGGAAGATGAATCTTTATACACGCACCTTATAAGTGCTCAAAGACCAAGCGTTATACGCGCTCACCGCTACCGTATGAGTGCATAATCAGCAACGTTGGATATGCCGACGCTGTCGGCACTTTCTAGTGCATGAATCAGCAACGACAAATTGAAATTAGAATATTGATAATGGCGTGAATAAGCAGTGTATGTCACATGTGAACACTGCACGTACAGTAATCTGCTCGAAATCTGTCACATTATGGAGGATATCTGAAGAAATTCACATGCGTACCTAACCCCTAGCAAAGCGCCTGGGTGTGTATTGAATATAAGCTGCCAATGAAGATTGAGAACTTTCACAGTAGTTACATAACCAAGGAAGGAATCTTTTGGCCTTGGTACATTGTGTGAGCATTAGTGAACGTCGTGTGTCGACGGAAGGAAAAGAGCGCAATCCAACACAAGTGAGTCTGAGATCGAGGACGTTGACTGGCAGTTGCTGGCTGATGCAGAACCCGATAGTAGCCGAAAATGTAGCCAGAGTGGTCATCCGTGAGTCGGTTTCAAGCGACTCGGAGTAAACTGAGTATGTACGCATTTGGTCCGCTTTGTTGGGGTTTAGGTGTACGGAGATGTAAGCAGGAAGAGCATTGGGGAGAATTGGGGAAAATGTATTCGCCGTAGTCACGAAATTCCCGAGAAAGCACAGAGTGGGTGACAAAAAAGAGGGCACAGCAACACCGCAGAATCTTAACGGATGCTGTAATTTTCTTCCGACATAGTCGAAAGAAGTGAAAGCGAATACACAACCGAATTCCGAGTCAGGGAAGCTGAGGTAGTCTGAGTCAGTCATCTGGACGCAAAAGAAACAACCGCCAAACATATCACATTCCGAGTTATGGTCCAGACCGATGGGAACTGTCCCCTGTAATTACAACATATTGAGATTTAAACACCGCGCGCCTCTGACCTAGAATGTGCTCTGTCATTCCGGCTGGAAGAAGTCGACGATTTCGGATTATTATTACTCCAGAGCAAGATGAGTGACCAAGATCAGCGGAATACCCCGCCGGCCCGAATGCTAATGCGTCTTATCTGTGAACCATCCCATTGGTTCGGGTAGAGGCTTGTACTTTATCTTCGCCGCCCAGCTTCAAGGTGGAGATGGGATTGAGATACTGTACTATTTCGACCGAGTGTTCATGTAACGCGTAACACGGACCTCCGAACTGAACACTTGGGACACCTGTAACGGTAACATCGAGATTTTCCAGCTGAAATAGGCTAAAAAGCGTCAAAATTTCCGTCCGGCATCCGCCGGATTAACATTTATGGTAATTTTCCCGTGATTGCCGAGAAATGAACACCTGAGTAAGTGAACACTTGGTGTAACATGTAACATGGGCCGAACACTTGGTCGAAATAGTACAGTAGAGCTCAGAGCACAGCCTTGTCACAATTGTCACGCAGTAGCTGATTGATCCGTAAAGCTCCGAATGCATCCGGGATTCCGAATCTCAATAACGTAAGTTATCCACATAAGTAATCCAGCCGAATATATATCTTTTCACGTTACTTAAGTAAATCGTGGACGAGAATTCCAAAAATTTGAGATGAAAAATCTAAAAAGAAGTTCAACAAGGTCCGACCCCAAACCAAGTCGAACAGCTCAATAGGTTCTCCTTCCCGAATCTGCACACCGTGGACATTTGTGGGTCTTGTTCAGCGCAAGTTGGAATCAGATTAAACTAAACCTTGATAGCAACACGCAATGTCGCGGGTTGCAGAAGTGTCCGCCCTCAAGAACCAAGGAAAGAGAGAGAGAAATCCGGAATCATTCCCACTTAATTTCTATTTAGTCCCTGCTACCCCGGAATGTACGCGTTGATCAACCTCACGTTAGAACCCCTTGACTTGCTCCTTAACATAGGCAATCACCTCATCCTCCAGCGTCCTATCCATCGCGCGCGCATCTGGCTTGCCGATTTTCCCCCAAGGGACAAGGTACTAATGACAGGGTTAGTATTAAATACCCATATCTTTGAAGAGAAAAGCAATTTCATAATCAACGGAAACGAGAAGGGAAGGCCATATGGAAAAATGAACAACCGTGGTGGAAAACCCACCTTCCCATTGATTGCATCCTCCTCCGCAACTGTCGCGCCCCAGAGCTGTGTGTATGCGCCCATCCTGTGTCGATTGTTAGCTGTTTTCGACAAATCTGAAAAAAGAACAAGAGACGCACGGGGCGGGGTACGCGAAAATAGCGTAAGAGGTTTGGAGGAATGAGCTGGTGTATCTGTGTGTGCGCAGGGTTAATTCGAACTCATAATCTCGGTGGAAAAATAAGACGTACCTTCCTACCTCCGTGTTGATGGGGCCGGGGTGCACCGAACACGACACCAGCGTGTTCCCGTGGATGCGTGCAAAGTAGTTCGAGACGAGGATGTTCCCGAGTTTGCTCTCGCCGTAGATGCGCCTAAAACGACGCACATATTTTCAATAGATATGCGAAGAACGGGGAAGGAGAGAAACGCAACAACGCTACGTACAACGGTCCCAACGTACTCCCCGCCTTCTTCAGCCACTTATCCCTCTCCGCCCCGCCCTTTAGGCTCTCAAACACAATCCCACGCTTCCCTGGCGCCATGTTGTGACCGATCGAGGTGGTATGCAGGATGCGCGCGCGGACGCCGGTTTCGGCGTGCGATTTGAAGAGGGCTGGGAGCTGAAGTAGGGACGATTGAGTGAGTGGAGATGAGTCCGAATATTGCTGAAATGGATGAATGCGTACGAGTAGTTCTGTGAAGAAAAAGTGCCCAATGCAGTTGGTGCCGAACTCTGCTCAATAATTAATCAACTTTGGTAAAACCTTGAGAAGAAGCATTGGTACGTACGGAGATCGTGCCCTTGTGCAGTGAGCATCTCCGGTGGCGAGATCATCACCCCCCTTTGTATTGCCACATGTTAATTTCTAGAACCAAGTGCGAATTAACCCGTACACACGCATTGTTAAAGAGCAAATCGAGCCTCGACTCCTGCGCCAGAAACGCCTCCGCCGCCTTGCGCACACTCGGTAGATCCGCGAGGTCGAGCTCTAGGAAAATCGCTGTTTTCTTGGTCTCCGCCTCCAGTCGCTTGATAGCCGTGACTGCTTTCTCTGCAGACCGCGCAGCGAGGTAGACTTTAGCGTTCTTAACAAGGAGCTGTTTCACCGTTTCGTATCCGATGCCGGTGTTTCCACCGGTGACGAGTACAATCTAGCACCAACGAAAATCATTTGCTTCAGCAGCATTTGGGACTCAGAGACGCACCTTCCCAGAGAGATCCGGCATGTCGCGCTCTGGGCGAAAGCTCGGGGGTGACAGGCGTGCGATGAGGCTTGCCATTGGTTTGCAAGTGGGATGGTATGGTTCAAGAAGGTCTTTCCGTGGTGAATTTAAGTGTTACCCTTCCGCAGCTGCGGCATCAAGTCGTAAACTCGCGCGTCGCGTCGGCGCATCCACTTACGTTAGCTTACGTTACGTACTCAGACTGATCATATTCCCTAAGAGTGTAAACATCAAATCGTAACGGAAAGCCACCGCCCAACAGCTTCTCGAATTTGTCACTACTGTAGGATTAAATTCAATTCGTATGTCGCGGGTCACAGGACTTACGATTTATGAATTATTTCGGACAAGTCACAGGTCACCGGGAGCAAATACGAATATCTCAAACAAGTCACAAAAACGCTGGAAAACGCAAAAAAAATTCAAATTTTCGCCTCTGCGTCTCTGCGGCCAGCGGGGCCGCGCGTTAGCACCAACTTTTCTGGAATCCGTGTCATGGGCTTAGAAATGAGGTTGAGGGAGCTTTTCCAACCCATCCGGGACATCCGGAAGGCTAACCAGGTGTCGAAAATGAGAAAATCGGAATAGATTATCCAAGCGAATAATCTGTACTGCTGTAATGCTTTCTAAGTGTGCCCGATAGCAGCTGGAAATGAGATTGGGAATATGTTGATTTTGCGACCGATTTACGAAAAGAAAAAGGTGTCACGCTCGGCCCGACCCAAGTACGAAAACTTCAATTCGGTTTGCGTGGTCACAGGTCACAAGGCGGTACGAATTGAATTTAATACTACAGTACTCAGTTCTGGCATAGTAATAAAAACTTCGAGGGTTATTATGTCAATATCCAATTTTTCACTTGAACATCTCCAGAACTTCGCAGCCGCCGGGCTCGAGTTTAGCCGCGCTCAACCAACGGATCAAATTCCCAAAGGCGGACCGCGTACGAAAAGTTTGGGAGGTTATACGAATTGAACGAGATACTATGGTATATAGTATCTTGTAGGCCAGTGAATGTGATCTTTCATTTTATTTTGCTTCTGTTGTGAAACTTGATCTGGCATTTGTGGTCGCCCCAGGAATTGTCGTCTAGTTAAGAGATAGTCGATTTCAACTACAAAACCTTGATTAGGGGTCAATGGTAATTCGCAAAGCCCACACAAGGTACAACACTCCCTTGATATCCCGTTCCTACGGCCGCATTTTTTACCCTGCTCTCGCGGGAGCCACGCATGTCGATGGTGAATTTGAACACCGGACAGTTATACTCACGGCATCTGGGACTGCGAGGACGGGCCCTTTTTGCGAGGGAAATCCCTGGTTGCATCCCGGCTTTCCGGCTTTAATAGTTGAAACATGGTACCAGGAGGTAGTGCACTTGCCCCGGTAAAGCTGAAATAAACTCCATCTGCGCGATGTACTAAGCAAACTGCCCGGTTCGGCCGGCTTTGAATTCCGCCGGATTCGACCATTTTCCTGTGCAGGCTTTGGATATCCTTCAAGTCGTAGTGAGCAAGTGTTAGGACTTGACCAGACGCAGAACATTTCCTTGGTCCAGCTTCAAGTCGAAGTTGAAGTTACTGTTGAACTTTCGAACTTCCACCCCCAAAGAACGCGAAACAATTTCAGCGCAGTACTTGGAAGAGCAGGAACACGGGTTTAAATTACTGTAAGTACACTGTATTCTTATCTTCAATTCGTTGGCAGGTCCTGCTTTGTAAAGGGTTTTCTTGCCGACACAAAGCGTTAGGGGAGTCGGCATTGGCCGGCCAATTTGTGATTGCCAGGCGTCAATGATCGCATCAATCATGTCCTTCCACCGAGTGTCCCAGACAGGCTGAATCAGAATCTGATAGTGGCGAGGCGACTATTGCGTTACTTACCTCACGTCGCAGCGTACCGTAACGTCGACCAAACGAGAGACCTAGCTCTCCAGGTTTGCGTCGAGGTGGGAGCTACGCGACGCATCCCAGCCAAGTATAGGATAGTCACGGCGCATCCGAGTCTTTCAGGCGATGGCGAAGAGTTCCGGGCAAACGCACCCGGGGGGTGACGTACTTTAGCTTGTGTCTCTCAGGTCGGCAAACCAGCTAGCGCTGCCCTCGGCAGTGGGTCGCTTAAAACTACTACTAATACCACGCATTACCGCTCGACGTCGTGCGATGCCTTCTCCCCCATCCCCACAAGCGCTGTGCGTGCCTGGAATGTATTGTTTCAGTGGATAGACTGACTCTTCTTCACTGTAGGCTAGCGCCGTACTACTTCGGTGTTATGCTAAATACTTTCCTTTACGGTGTAAGCCATTTCTGCGATATGCGCTCGTTTCGCTCACTATCGATTCAATTCAGATTCTGGTGATGCAGGTTAATTTGTGCTCTGGAGTTGTCTGGCCATCTGGGTGCTGAATGATCTTTTGGCGCAGACGATCTCCTACTATCAAGATTTCAAAAAGTATGAAGCGGCTTCTCTGGATCGGAATGCCCTGCTCATCCTTGCAATGTTTTAGGGACAAGCTTTGGCTACGCTTCTTTGTCAGTGACGATCTGCTCAAGCTCTTCTTGCTACCCTTATATCTCGAGGTGCATAGGTTCTGTATCTATTCGTCGTCGAAACCGTGAACACCGGAATGTGTGCCGCCACGATCTACGAGCCTCTTGTTGGAGAGTTTGGTCTGTCATGCATGTTTGAATGTATCCAGTTCATTGACTCCTTGCAGGCACCGCTTCACCGATGTCCCGCTTTCCATCTCGTGCGTCACCCAGCCGCAATTACTTGATCTGACTGAGACCTGGCACATTTCCAGTGCTTCCCTCCCGTAAGTCATTCTGCAAAACGCCGTGCAGGCTGCTGACACTGTCTGCGAAGAACCCGTCCTGGAGGCAAGCCAAATGTTCCACCTACGACCGCGTGTACCTTACTTACGCGTTTTCGCAGGTAGCAATCTCGGTTCCTGTTCAATTTTTCTATGCGTGGCGTCTTTCGGTCATCATGCGAAATTACTTCATCCCTGCACTCATTGGCATGACGTCCGTGACTTCTATGGGTCAGTCCATTTTGCCCGTCCAGCACCCGACGACTCATTTAACCTAGTTGGGGCCGTCTGGACCTCGATCATCGTCCATCAAATAAAGTTTTACGCAAGTAAACCCAAGGTCAACACCACCGCTCTCATTTGGTCTTGCGCTGCTTCCGGTGTGTTGAGCGTGCGTCCACGATCCGGCCCTACTAATTTCTCTGGTGTTGAAGCGGCGGATTTGATTATCACTGTGTCTCTTTTTTGGACCTTGGTGAGTTGCGGTCTGAGACAAGTTCCCGGATCTGACGTTCAGCAGTCACGAAGAAAAACAGGGATAAAACGTACAGATGATACAATAAACACCATAGCTAGGCGTAATTCGCACAATGCTGATGTCGGGTCGTCCTCATTTCGCTCTTCAGACGCGATTCAGACAGGTCTTCTAACGGTGACCTTTGGCGCTCTCGATGTTGGTCTCTTCGTGGCCCTTCCAAACAACACACTGTAGGGCACTCATTCTCCATTCCTCGCCGCTACTGATCACAGGGAATAGCTCCTTCTTCTTTGACTTTGGACTTCCAAAACTTTACAGCAATTCTCTCGTCTCCACCCTGAACGCACGGGATGGAGGGATGGATGGAGGCATCATAGAGTTAGATACGCCTAACAAGAAGTTCACGGGGGTGCGTACTCTCCTTTGCCTGCACTCGCAGATAACTGATTCGTTTCTCCCACCCGAAGTCCACGGCACGCACCACCCGCCATACTATTTCAGAGCCTGTCGCTTTCATCAAATCATCTGCAAGTACTTTTCGGCCGCCTTTTCGAGAGAGCTAATGATTTTCACCAGAATCGCACTCCCATGGACAGCGAGGACATACTTGCTCTGCATATGGGTGATGATGCCTCGTACCCGGATCACAAATGAATATTTCCTCAAGGAAGTGCAATGGTGCGACGCTGACGCCGCGGGCCGGCATTTATACCACATCCCGGGCCGTTCAAAATTTGTAGACGCTGTAAGAATGTAACTCCTCCTTGTTGTTTGTCTTTCTTCGGTTAGAATACGTCTAGGTTTTGTAGATCCGCGAACAAATGTACATTAGGCATGTTTCTTTGCTATTTTTATCGTGCGCTTTCGTGGCGGTTAGTGATACCATAAAGTTGGCCAGCAAGGAGGGAAAAGGTTTCAAAACAGAGGCGCGATTATGAGATCGGGTTTTCGCGGGCCTGCGGGTCTGCCAAGCGAGCTTACCCGGCACACCGGATCCTTCATTGTAACAGCCATAGTTTCCGATGGGTTCACTGGCATAAGTGAGAAACAAGGTTAACGAATTTGAAGGTGGCTCCAAATTTCACTTACATTCCCCGATCCCCACCGCAGCAGCATCTCCACAGACATAAAAAGGCTGAACCGGTAGACTCGGAGGAATCTAAGGCACCGTCAAAGTATACCAAGCGGAAAACCACACGATGTCTGTCTAGCGACGCCCCTCCGCATGGCCCAAAGAGGAAGTCCGTTGCCCATAAAAGGAAATAGGACACTCGTAGTCCTCAAGTCTCGTTACTGGCATGAATTTGAAGCGATCTCAAGAGCAGGAAAATGCCAATCATCTTTTCGTTATTCATTCACACGTCTCTATTACATGAAGGTATATAGGCTACTACGTCGCGGTCACAGACCTGGGTATTTATTTAGAGGGGGTAAAGGCAATGTTGTCGAGCTGAGCAGCGAACGCGGCCGCGGCCTGGACAGTAGGATCCTGGAGGTTGCCCTGAACGGTACCGCCGATGCACTGGGACTTGAAGCCGAGGAGGGTCGCGACGTCGCAGTTGGGCGCGGCGTTACCGTGACCGCATCCACCGGAGCCGTTCGTCTGCGCAACGGCGGGGCCAGCGCATTTGCCGCTGGAGAAGCCACAGCATCCCTGTTGGCAGGCGGAGTCGGCGGAGCATGCCTCGAAGACGGTGAGCTTGCTAGTTTGCTTGGCCGCGAGCGAGGCGATGGATGGGGGTGCTGCTGAGGAGGGGGGAGCAGCGGCGGCGGGTGCGGCGGCGGCAGGTGCGGCGGCGGCGGGTGCAGCAGCGGCAGAGGGCGTGAATGGGAGGTTGTCGAGCTGGGCAGCGAAGGCAGCCGCAGCCTGGACAGCGTTGTCCTGGAGGTTGCCCTGGACGGCGCCACTGATGCACGAAGACTTGAAGCCGAGGAGGGTCGCGACGTCGCAGTTGGGTGCAGCGTTACCGTGACCGCATCCGCCGGAGCCGTTCGTCTGCGCGACATCGGGGCCAGCGCACTTGCCACTGGCGAAGCCACAGCATCCCTGCTGGCATGCAGAGTCGGCGGAGCACGCCTCGAAGACGGTCAGCTTGCTGGTCTGCTGCGCCGCGAGGGAGGCGATAGACGGGGGCGCTGCTGATGAAGGGGGAGCAGCAGCAGCGGGTGCGGCGGCGGCAGGAGCTGCGGCGGCTGGTGCGGCGGCGGGCGTAAAGGGGATGTTGTCGAGCTTGGCGGCAAAGGCAGCGGCGGCTTGGACACCGGGGTCAGCGATGTTGCCGTTCTTGGCGCCGGCGATGCACTGCGACCCGAGGCCAAGTGCGGTGGCAACGTTGCAGTTGGGGGCGGCGGTGCCGAAGCCACATCCACCGGAGCCGTTGCTCTGCGCGACTGCTGGGCCAGCGCACTTGCCGGTCGAGAAACCGCAGCAGCCTTGCTGACAGTCGGAGTCCTGTGTGCAGGGACCGGTGACGAACTGGTCGCCACGGCGCTGGCCAGCGTAACGGGACGGGAGCCTGTGTGCCTCAGCACGGAAGGCAACTAGATCCGGAAATGAGGACTGAGTGGGAAACGATCAAGGTTGGTACTCACCGAGAGAGAGAGCGACGAGGGTAGCGGAGTACTTCATGATGTTTACAAGAGAGAGTGTGTGGGTGACAAGGACAACGCAGTTGCCTGAAGTTGGAGAAAGATGAAAGGCGGCAAGAGAAGAAAAGGATCGACCTGACGCAAAGCAGATCCAATTCGGCTCTTTATACTGGGCGCTGACACTTCCCATCAACACCGCATGGCAGATTCTCTTGAGGACAATGATCCATTGTTTGCCCTCAGTATTGATCGTTCCCATCGCCCATTGTGAGGAAAGGTTTATTTACCTAATAAGAGGACAATGGCGTAAATGCTCTGAAGCTTGCTTTGTTTTGAAGCCTTGAAGCTCTTCAACGGTCGCTGTTCAAGTCGGGAAAAGTGAGAAAAGCGCTGACCGAATTCAGGCGCATGAAACACATACGAATCATGCGTTCGGGCCATGTGGATCATCACTAGGCCGTCCCGCTCGACGCCAAAAACCGCTCCTGGAGGAGTCAGAGTTCGTAGGCGGGCACGTCGGCGTTGGGACGCGACATCTTGACTGACGATTCCAACGTCCTAACAGTGCTCGAGTTCCAACGTGTGGAGGTTAGCTTGCATGAATTTTCGATCATGGAGGGCGGTTCCCCTGGCGATGCGCGGACCTCCTGCTTTTTTATGTATCAGATGAACTGGTTAGGTCCACAGCGGCACAGCCTGCAGTCTGTGCAGATGAGTAGCGTGGAAACTCACCGGGTTGCCGCCATCTGCATCCAGGTCCAGGAGGGCCTCGTCAGGATCCGTTGCCAGCATATACATACCTCATCTGGGTCGCACTGGCATGCGGCGCCGAGGCGAATTCATGCTGCAGTGCAATTTTCAGGTCGTGCCATCATTTCCATGTCGCCGGACAACGTTGATCTAATGCATACATCCCCGCAGGTTGCCCGAGACGGCGAGCGTGCACATGAAATTCACGGGAACGCGCATCGCGCGCAGTGCGTGAACTGATTTCCGGGTTTGGCTTAACCCCTACCGGCAGAATGCATGCGCACTCAAGTTCCGTTCTCGAGGGAATGATACGATGCTTACCTCGGGAAAAACTTGGAATGTATGGAGATACATCGTCCCGATCTAGGTCTTCATGGGCGGAACTGGACGCGCACGGACCGAGCTGGGAGAAAGTTCGTGTCACTGTTGCGGGAATGAATATGAAGGACGCCGTACCAATAGCGATTGGGCGGAGAGCGCTTCAGATGTGCATGTGGACACAGCCAAATAGATCCGAAGGTCAGATATTAAACGATATCAAGCCATTTCATCCTAAAACCTCCCAGGTAACGATCCCCCAGGCGCCTAGTCATGGTTGGAGCCAGAGTACAAGGTAACCTGAGGTAGCAAGTGCGCGCAAAAGCAGATGAGGGAACAATGGGAAAATAATGACGTGTGGCGATGCAACACAGCATCGGTGATGGCCGATATCGATAGCTGTCAAGTTCGAACTCAAAGCTGCAGCACAAAGTTTGTACCGCACTCAAGGCTTCGTCGATAAAGCAAGCCACTCAAAACATTAAATTCGGATTTTCTTGACAGCTGCACGAATGTACGAAGGAGCTTTTTTTTGTGCCGGAATCTCCACTCAAATCGCATCTCCAGTGTTTGTTGTTATACTTGCGTGTGCGGCACCGGTTTTGAAGACGTTCTGGTCCATGTTCGTGCCTATACAGTAGCTACGCATCAAGTATCGAAGTTTCCGAATAGGACGGTATCAATCCTGATCGAGGAAATGGCAGGAAAAGGTCTCAATCCTGAGTCGTATCCGGAATCCAGGGCTCAACTCGGTGTGCAAGTAAACAAGTTTTCTCAAAGTCTTTGAACCAGTACCTCAAGACGTACCTGATGATGTGTTGTGTTGGTGTTGTGTGGCTTGTCCTGGCTCAATCTGGATCAAACAAATCAGTGAAAAAATAATACTAAGCCGGAACTGTTTATGCGATGTGAAAAAGAGAAATCGGTAATTTTCTTGGAACGAGAGCCTTCAGAGTTTTGCAAACTTGAACCAAACTTGAACCGCACGGACATCAAACGTGACTGATTGGCAGTCACACTTAGTGACTTCTGTTGCTCTCTTGCCTCGCTCCCTCCACTGTCGATTCCACACCCTTCTGATTCAACGATCGGCACGAGCCAGTCGACTCGAGTTCTGGGACGCCTTGACTGAGCTTGAGGGATAGTTGTGAAGCTTGATCTCCAGTGGAACCACTCGGCGCGACGGGAACTTCCTTGGTAAGTAATTGGCGATGAGTGCACATTCCACACATTTTCCAGAGTTTATATTCCTTAGGAACGGGTCGCTAGATATCTGCATAAAAATGCTGCGCTTCCAGCTGAAGCGCTGGAATGGCACCAATTCTCCCAGCATTTATTTTCGTCCGGGTTGGACGTAGCTCGCAGCGTCTTGGTCGGGGTGTTGATAGAAATGTATTGAAACTTGACGCAGCTCGTGGTATGTCTTCGTACATTCACTTTTGTTATGGCTGTCATGATTTTATTGCGCAGGTTTCCACTGATCAGCGAGCGCTTTCGGCCGAGACTTGGCTCAGATGGCTCAAGCCTCGATTCCGGGAGGGCTTGACAGTGGCAAAATGCAGAACTGCCATCCGCCGTTGGGCAGTGGTGAACCTTGCTCCTCAATCTTTTGCGCCGTTTTGTTGCTACTGGCGCGTACGCGGCGATACACCCTATTTTGGGATGGCGACTCGTTCACTGCCAGCGTTCGGACAAGGCCGTTTAACATTTGTAATGAAATTGCAAGCGATTTTCTTCTGATTGAGGAAGCAAGGTGAGTTTGTCTCTCTTGCAATTCCCATTACTTTACCCCCGGGCTGTTCTGGGATCACTCGAACGCGAGCCCTGCATGCGCGGGTGGATCGTTTTTACCATTGTCTTCGTCTCATCTTCCAGACTTGACTTTTCCCTTTCGTGATCCTCTTCTGAGTTATGTATTGTCTCTAACTTCGCCTCAAATAGACGCTCTTCGCCCTGTGGCCGAGACCACCCCCACCAGTACACACGCTCGGGTCCTGCGCTCCTCGCCGTTTCTCGAGTTCTTGGTAATTACTTTGTTCTTATTCGGTCGCGCATACTCACAGGACGCAGACAGGCTTCCCGCTCCGCACCGGATCTGTTTTGGATGCGAAAGGGACGACCATGCACTACAGATCGCGGTACCGCTGCGGTCGTACCCTCGCCGCACACCATATGCTCGTCCGCCTGTCTTCTTTCCCGCACCACACCCCATCTCCTCGAGCTCTTGCGACAAGCTTGGTCCTCCATGGATACTTGTTTTGGCGAACGCAAGCGCACCCACCGGACAATCAGGATATCTCGCCCATGGTACGTACCTTCCCCTTGCACACAAGAAACCCGGATGCTAACGCACCCATTTCATAGGCTCCCACTTCACCCTGGGCGTGTGATATCGCGAGTAGTGGGACCACACGACATCGACGCCAGCCGCAATCTCGACAATTGCGAGACCAGTGTAAAAACGACTCGATCCCAGGCTCGAGCCTCGCGTTGCCTCCCTCCGCTGGACTTCGACGAGCTCTAGCTGTCAGCTTTAGTTCCTTGCGCACAGCTGGCACGACTCTCTAGATTCAGCCTCCACGCCTGCCTTGGATGCGAAAGAAACGTGGATAAAGACGGACGTGGGTCTCTCCGGTGGGACACTATCGCCCTCCAGTGCCAATCCAGCGCGATCTTCAATCGCCAGAGTAGCACCCGCCGACGGAAAAGGATAACGTGTCGGGATTCGGCTGCGTGCTGGGCAGTGCACGCTGCGGCAGGATGACGTGGTACGTTTGCTGCCACATCTCTTCATCTCCCTCTTCTCCCCTCTTCTCCCTCCTTCTCCTCTCCCTCTCCCTCTCCTCTGACCCCTTCTCTCCCTTACGCGCATCTTCTGATCCCGTTACAGATGCCCTTGATTGTCGCCCAATCTCGACCATCAGGGCAGCTCCAGCCCCAAACAGCACATCCCTCCCAGCATCGCACATCTTCCGCTCTAACGTCAGCCTCAATGCTGCCGCGTACAGGGATTATGATGGCCCGCCTTCAGCTTTGGCTCCAAGAACCAAACCAGCACGGCATCCCATCGCAAGCGCAGCAGCACCTGCCCGCGGCAAGATCTTGATAGATCGAATCGGAGACACGGCTGAGCGCCGTGAGGATCCTCTGCCGCTTGGAGTGCTACTGCGTGTATACTCACTTCGCACGCCAACCTGTCGTACGGCACGTCGCATCCTCCCCGGTTTCGTAGTCGGTCGACGCCTTTCCACCCACGTTAGCATCCTCGCGCCAGTATCCTCCCGGCCATCCAGACTGCACCGCGCCTTCAGGGTTCGACCTTCGACTCCATTCGACTCACGTACTGCGAGTATGAAGGGACCAATCTCGACGTCCGCGCGCGCACGACTTCGATGCGACGGCGACCGTTGCTTCACTACGGCTCCGAGCGCGAAAGACTAGCCCGCGGAGATGTGATCGAGTCGGATGCTGCTACCGCTGGAGACATTACGCCGGTACGTTCCGTTCGCGTGTCCCTGTACCTCATCCCTGCTTTGGCCTATGCGCTAATTCGGCCTTTTACAGATCCCCTTGACTTGTCTCCGCTTTCCGTGCGCTTGCACACGATCCACAGCTCCGTTGTTGTAGCTGGCGTGCTACATCTCTGCGCAAGGGGCAACTGAAGGTAGGAAAGTCCGTCCGACCTCTCCCGTTATCGCTCGCTGACTACCTTTCTTACAAGCTTCATCCACTCCTCCTTCGCCCACTGATGTCGGTCCGACGACGACGGTGGCTCCACTAGCGCCCCGAGCGCGGAAAACTGGCCCCTTCATAATCCCCTCGACTTGACTCCGCCTCCGTCCACCCGTTTCAGTGTCGAAGCTGGCGCGTTACACCTCCGGTGGGGGTAATTGAAGGTAGGAAGGTCCGACCTTCTCCTGTTATCGTTGACCACCTTCAAAGCTCCGCCTCATTCGCCCACTGACGTCGGTGAGACGACGACCATGGCTTCACTAGGGCTCCGAGCGCGTACAACTAGCCCGATCTCTCAGCGCAAGTGCCGCACCCACCCACGGCAGACGAGATGCTGTCCCCTTACTACTATGAGAAGGCTATGAGAAGGCTACACCGGTACGTTTCGTTCGCGTCCCTTTCTTATTCCCCTGATTTTGTTACAGCCCTCCCTCCCTCTCCTCCCTCCCTCATCCCGTATTCTCTCAGTACCCTCATCCCTGCTTTCGTCGATGCGCTAATTCAGTCTCTTTACAGATCCCTTCGAGTTGTCCTCCGTCCTACGTGCGCTTGCCCCGATCCACACCTTCGAGGCGCGCTACAACTCCGTATGAGGCAATTGAAGGTAGAAATGTCCCGCCAGATCCCGTTATCGCTCTAACCACCTTAAAAGCTCCTCTCTCTCCTCGCCCACGACGTCGCCTGCTCTCGTACTCTTCGCATTGCTGGATCCATGTCCTCCACGAACGAGGGGCTGCTTGCCGACTCTGCCGTGGTAGGACGAGGGACAGAACGCCTGGATGAGTGACACATGGCTACTGTATACCTCGTGCACGATCTGCAGACGTATAGCGGAAGCGTCGTGAGCTTAGTTTGAGGACGTCCTCGGTCTTAGGTCTACCACTTGGCACTTGCTTTTTCTTTACTCGTACATTTCACTCCATTATGATTCATAGCACCTATTTCGCTCTCGCCTTGCTTTTTCCTATCGACTTCAGTCAGGAGTTGTTTCATGGGTTGATGCTGGCTTTATTTTTTATTTTTACTATTATTTGCATTTTTGGAGCATTTGATATAACAATCCTCACTGCAGTGTGAGCAAAGTTTTGTCTTGCCAAAAAAAGCCAGTCGAATTAGGCGCTGATCGGAGTTTCCCGACAAAAGTAATTAGTTCCTTGTTAGTTCCTGCCATCACCGGCCACGGACATGATGAACAGTCTGAGTTACCTCACCGCTGTCGCTGGCATCCACCACTACCATGCACAGAGCGAAGGGGTCGATTACCGAGAACGAAGGTGCGATTCTCATGTGCCAGCGGTTTCGTGTCTAAGCTCTCCCATCATCCGATCATCCAGAAGGAGGGCTCGATGACGCAGTACTGTACCATTTCGACCAAGTGTTCAGTAACGCGTAACGCCCGACTTTTTTTGATGTGTGCAAAAATCGCCTTAATTCAAAAGGAAATTTATCGGCCATCCCGGACATCGGAAAATCCCAAATTGATGAACACTTGGTCGAAATGGTACAGTAGGCGCCAACGGAGTCCGGGCGATGTATGTATCCGAAATAGAGAAATACGACAAGAGCCTGGTGGAGAGCTGGAAGCATGACATGGAGGGACTCCTTATCTTTGTAAGACCACAATTTCGATGCAACGGAGGTTGACACCGGTTCACAGGCTGCTCTATTTTCTGCCATTTCGACGGCTTTTCTCATCGAGAGCTACAAGTCGTTCAATACCGAGTCGGGCGATGCCGCCATCCGCCTGTTATCACAGATATCGCAGCAGCTAGCAGCATCTCCAAACGGCGGCACCTTTGAACTCCCTTCCTTTCCGTCGATCGCGGTACCTCAGTCATCCGTAGTATGCAAGGCACTCTGGTTTACGAGCTTGGGGCTCAGTCTATCGTGTGCACTCGTCGCTACTTTTGTTCAGCAACGGACTCGTCAATTCCTTCGGAAGGCGGACAGGCGCTCCGGGCCGATTGTCCAGACGCGCATTTTCTCGTATCTATACCACGGCGCAGGGCAATTTCAGATCGACACGGTGGTCGAGATTGCTCCCCTCCTACTCTATGCATCTCTGTTGTTTTTCTTTGGCGGCCTCATGGTATTCCTAATTCCCGTTGATCACGCAATGGATATCATTGCAACTCTTCTCGCCATCGTTGCCGTGGTATACTGCATTATAGCCTTTCTGGACCTTCCGTATCGCACCCCACCGTCTGCCATTCTCTGGAGGGCTGTCCAATACGTCCAGACCTGGGCTATGCGACGTTCTGACCACAACACTCTGGAAGCGGCAAACACCTCCGTTGCGGAGTCACCCAAACCACATGACGAAACCATCCTCGAAGTCATGTCCCACGCAGCAATGGAATCCGCAGACGAGCGCTCAGAACTGGGACATGACGGCATGCCAATTTCCCCCTCTTCTCGATCCGTATCTGGTGACCCTGAAGAGCAATGGGTGAGGGAATTGAGGAGCGGCCAGGAAAATCAAACGCGTACCTTCATGGAAGGTGAGGAGAGACGCGAACAAGAAGCCAGGGACACAGAGAGTTCGATTTCGCCACCGCCTCGTCCGCCTACTGTACACAGCAATCCGGAAGATGGCCCATCTATCTCTGGCGTTCGTGCTTCGAAAGCATCTGGTTCCCTTCGTGCCGCCTCAATCGTGGACACTGTTGATGCCGAACGAGAACAATTCGCCCGAGAACGCGAGGAACTGGTGACCGAGCGTGATCGACTGGAAGCTGAACGCGATGCAGCTGGAAATGCACTGATAGCGGAGAAACAGGTACGAATCAAAATTTCTCTGCCAGCGGAATCGGGGATTGAATTCGACCATGAGAAGCGGATGCGATCCCCCGAGGACGCTGAAACTCGGGAACGCGAGCACCAAGCGCACACCGATCGCAATGGGAGTCTGACAAAGGCCCAACTCAGGGATATCACCTACTTCATTCAAGCCCAACGAGATGCGTTCGAGCACATGAAAGCTCTGATGGAGGAACGTTGGAGCGAGAAGCCGGAGAGGAGGGAGAACAAGGAGTTCAAGTGGGTCGAGCTCAAGGACATGGTACAAAAGATCCACGACGACATGGAATCAGACCGGGCCAGAGCAGAGGGAGCACGACT
>JARJCV010000195.1:0-86482 GCA_029281435.1 Mycena haematopus | reverse complement strand
CCTCGCTTGGCCGACGTTGACCGCGCCCACCGCAATGGCCAAGGCCATGCCCACCGCGACCAGCATGCCCACGCCCACCGCGAAGACCAGGCCATGGCCACCTCACCGCGACGACTGCGCGCGGGACGCACCGCCTGCGGACGGTGCTCCTCCCGCTCGCGGCGCTGCGGCGGTTCCTGGCGCTCGCGAACGAGGTATTGACTTGGAAGGGAGGTTATGGGGATGGGGGTGGGGAGGGGCGGATTTCTCGGAGCAATCGTCCGAGCGAGCGAGCCTTTTCCTTCCTTCGCTCCTCACTCTTCGTCGTCGCTTGCCTCCGCTCCTCCCGCTCCCCGCCTTTCCCTGTACCTGCCTAGTCGCCCTTCACCCTGTCCTCACTTGCACTCCACCGCCACTTCTTCCCTCCCCCCGCACTACGGCCCTCTTCACCCTCCCTTCCCCCTCCTTCGTGGTGTTCCCTCGCGCTCCCTCGCTCACCTATAACCCTCCTCTCTACGCCGCCCGTCTTTGTCGCCTACCCCGCCCTCGTGCGCCACATGTCAAGCCACCAGCGCACGCTCCGCCGCTGGGGATCCGCGCTCCCGCCTCTCCGCCGTCCCGCACTCTCCAGCGCAGGCGCACGAGCGAGCACAGGGACATGGACGCTGACCGCATCGCCTCAGAACGCAGGGGAACGGCAAGCCCCGGGATCGCAAGTGGGAATTCTGCAAAATTGGGAGGCGTGCGGGTTGGGCCTTGAGAGGGAGATTACGGGGATGGGGCAGCAAGGAGCCAGTTTTGATCTTTTGAGATGCCCGAGCACCCTCACGGCCTTTGCCCTCCTCGTCCCTTGCCTCCGTTCCTCCCGCTCCCTCCCTTTCCCTTTGTTACCTCCCTACTTACCGCCCTTCACCTCGTCCTCACTTACTCCCCCCCCTGCTCTGCCTCTCCGCTCTCCGCCCTCCTCGCTCGCTCCCTCTCCCTCGCCGCCGCTCCCTCCCCCCGCTCTTCCGTCCTTCCCTCTTCCCTTCCCCTCCCTCTCCCTTCTCACCGAGCGCTCCCTTCTCTAACCCGCTCCCCACGCTCCACCGACTCCCTCCACCTCCCGCTCACGCGGCCGAGGGGCGAAGGGCGAGAAAAGAAACGGATGTGGAGAGGGAAGGACGCGGCGGGAGGCGGTGTGGCGGTGGTGATGCGGTGTAGGCCGGTGTGGGCGAGAGGGAGGCGTATGGTTTAGGAACGCTTGGAGACGCGCTAGGCTCTGCCGTCAACACCCACAGGCCGACGCAGCGCGGAAGGAACGACAGACGACATACATACCTGTACATCCCTCGTTCTCCCACCCTCCCCAACGGACGCTGCTCCGCGAAGGCTGTTTGTGTGTTCCTTCCAACGCGTTCCGTTCCTCCAAATCGTTCCCTGGCGTGCTCCAAGCGCGCCTCGAGCGCGCCTCGAGCGCGCCCCGAGCGTGCGCCGAGCGCGCGCTGAGCGGGCGCTAGCGCACGTTCAAGTACGACGCTGCGCGCGCGCTCCTTTTTGCACCGGTAAAACACCCCAAAAATTGTCCGTTTTTCCTGTGGTTTTCCCCTACGTAAAACAATACCTTTCAGCATAACAAATCCATCAGGAAAAAGGACTTTTTTTCCCTGTAGTTTACCGAGACAAATACTTATTATAATCCCGCCAGAAAAACCGGGTCCAATTTCACCCAAAGTAAAACAATCGCACTTAGCAGGATGAAAAGCGCGAGAAAAACGGCATAATTTTCTGCCGGTAAAACCATACTTAATCCGGAAGAAAAACCACATGAAAAATCTTTCTTTATACTCCATTTTTACACCTTTGGTAAAACCCCTTGTAAAACTGCTTAAACCTCGAATACTTTTTACTAGCCGTTTTACCCACGGGAATACAAACGCATCGCCGCAGTGATTACACGTCGTGTGTGCAAAGGCTGCATGACTGCCTGATATTTCGCCGGGACACTGTTTGTCAAATCGCGAAACTAGCTCATCAAGTCTTCAGCTCATTCGACGCGACCCCGATGGTTTGGCCAGATATTTGCTCTTCGTAGGTACCGTACCTGTTAAATTATCATAGAGCTCTGAGTCGGTGAGTACTACTAACTGTGGCTGATGCCCTGGAGATCTACAGCCTTAAACGTGGCGAGCTCGTCGACAGGGTGGCTGTCATGGTGTAGCGCGGTACATTCTACAGGCCGATGTATTCGTAGCTACAACTCGGCACGTTCCGAAAGGGGACATAGCTGAGCTCAATATTATCCTGAGTCTTATCCTGCGGAAGACTCGAGCTCTCGCGCAAGTTTGAAACGTACATCCCGTGCCAGCGCAGCTCCTCGCAAACCAAGTTGAAGACGTCGAAGTGTTATGGATTCAAGTGAATGCGATTATCCTAATCAATTTTGCAAACGGCTGTAAATTGTCGACTTTACGGCCCTACGGGACGAAGGCCTCGAACGCCTCGTAGCATTCCAGTATGATTTGCCTGTTATCCAATGGCTTCATGCCTTCAACCCATCGCCGATGCGGTCTCGGGAGATCAGGGAGATGTGCCGTCACGATGGTCGGGGTGATGGGTACTCTCCGCGTTCCACACATCGCACCAACTCTTCGGTGACGGGAATTTTGTAAAACGTTGGACTCGTGCCGACCAATAGGATGCCTGGGACGACCTAGCAATACGGCTAGTGCACAAGCTCATAAGAATCAAATTATTTCTCACCAAGCTCTGCAAAAGAGGGAGGCCCGACGCGGTTCTGGTCGACTGATTTACCTGATACGCCGCGATTGCCCCGGCGATGAGTTGCGCGTAGTAAGCGTCAGTGGGACCTCCAGAGCGCTTGCCTTCCTGAAGGAGGAGGACGACGTCGTCCATGCCACTTCGATCTAGGATTGAGACATCTGGGTGGGCGGACTTGTACTCGCCACAGACAAGGAAGCGGAGTTCCAGACGAGTGCGCGCCACGCGCGGCCGGTGGGTGTATCCCAGCGCGCGGAAAAGGGACACCGCAAAATCAGCGACACCCGATTCCGACTCTTCCTGCGGAGTGGGGGCATCCATGGCGATGTCGAGGAGGCTGAGGAGGTTGTAGGTGGCATCGGAAACGGTGGGGTCGTTGGCGTCTTCGACGGCGAGGATCTCGTTGTCGATCGTAGGGGCGGAGAGTTGAGCCACGCCGAAGAAGGTAGTGGCATCTTGGAAGGAGAGGTGGATGTTATATGCGTCGGTTTCGTTGTGTGTCCAATCGCCCCCCGATTTTGCAGAGCGGATGATATTGGCCATTGGAAGTGGTCCAAGTAACTTGAAAGGGGCTCATAATACATAGGCCCGTCCGAGTCGGTCCGACGGGGGACTATGGAAAATTGGAAATAATGTTCGACCGCGGCCGAAAGCTTCGTTGAACTTGCAATTCGAGGGGCGAGATTGAGTTCCTTCTGGCCATAGCAGTGCCCGACCAAAAAAAACGAATCTCATTTACCCACAATGAATTGAATAATCCCGCCGTCGGGACGGGCCGACGTGGTGAGTATTTCGCCTTACGCGATGTATGATAGGGGTCTATAGTCTATACTCTACTTAAGTAGCGAGCTCACAAAAAAGCCGCTCGAATCCTTGACTCTTGCGCTATGTCGAGCCCGAACGAGGCCGATCACCGCCCGCACGACGCCGCACGGTGAGGTCCTTCTTTCAGCTCCATACCCGGCGTGAAATAATACTTAAATAATGAAGCCTCGACGCGATGCACGAGGCGTTTACGCAGTACTTCGGTGGCAAGCTCGGGCTCGCGCCGTTGGACGACGTTCGGCCTAGCAAGATATTGGAAGTAGGGTGCGTGGGCGGAGATTTGTTTCGCCTACTACCTACTATAGGCTATGTCAAGGCTAACTGCACTTACTGTAGATGCGGGAGCGGCGCCTGGTCAGCGATCTTCCGCATTTGCGAAAGTAGAACTTGTAGGCTTGACGTAGTTCGGATTATTATAACTTTACAGGGCCATCCAAGCCGCGACGCTTTTCCCCGACGCACAGGTCGTGGCGGTGGATCGGGCGCCGGTGCCGGATAGGTATGTCCGCGCACAATGGCACAACTGAATGGAATGGATAAGGATATCGGAACTGAAATTTACACGGCCCCCGTAGGACATTCCCCGCGAACCTGCATTTCCAGATCGCAGACCTCGCAAAAGAGCTCCATTCGACGCCGAGACGTTCGATATCGTGCATGTGCGCTCGGTGATGATTCACGTCAGTCCTCAGTCCTTCCTTCCTCCTTCCTTTCATCTGTGCCATGTTTTGTTTTCCGCGCTGAACCCGCGACTCCAGGTCCCGAACCCAACAAACGTCCTGCACCGCGTCTCCCGCCTCGTCAAACCCGGCGGCCTCCTCCTCATCGAAGAACCCGACCTCGTCAGCTTCGCAGAGTCCGGCGGGCCGGCGACGCGTCGCTTCATCTACAAGATCAAGGAGATCCAGGAGGCAGGTGGGGTGGAGGTGCAGTTTGGGCGGAACGTGGAGGGTGTGATTGGGTCGCTGGGTGGGTTTGAGGATGTGCGGGTGAGGAGGGTGGGGATGCCGTTTGGGGGGAAGGGGCCGGGTGAGTGGTGACACTTGTAACTTGTTGAAGTGGTGAAAGTGGAGACGAGTGTGCTGATTATTTTTTATTGAGGGAAGACGAGGCGCTGAATAAGCTTGGGTTGGCGATGAAGCAGACTGTTTCGACGGCGTCGGGGGGGCTTGCGCGACGGTTTAGCGACCAAGGCCTCACGCTTGAGGTGGTTCGCGAATATAATGAGGAGCAGGAGCGGAGCGATAACCAGTCCGCGATGGATATGTATATCTGTTGGGCTCGTCGTTCCGTGAAGTAGATATGTGCTTACTCAAGAGCTAATTAGCAGACGCTGAGAATGGTTCAAGTTTGGCCTCTCTACTGCATAGTTTCTACTATCAGCATTAGCACTGAGTACACCTTGAGTTCATGTCTCACTGTTAACTGGATCTTTCCATTGCACTTGGTCTTGAATAGTTCTATCCTCACCAATGCTAATGGGAAGGCTCTGTCGGATGGCGCTCAGCGGAACAGCATAAGCCAGCGAGAAACATTTGATTATTCCGGTTTTTATGAGCCGTTCTCTGGTGCGGCCTGGACCTTGTGTTAGCGCTGCCAGGCACACCACATGCGCCCGTCGTTTTCAAATGTCTTCTGATCGCGAGTCTAGGTATTTGAATTGGGGGTACGACGGAGAGCACATGAGGCAAAAGCGCGGGGTTAAGGAGGGAAACACCGATGGCGCGCAGTGAATCTGATTCTTTTGAGACTCGTCGGAAGGATGTCAAGCTCGAGATGACAGTCATGGGCGCACACGACATGCAAAGTGTTCCGAGAAAAGAATCATCATTCTCAGGTACACCGCAACATACAGACCTGAACCAGCTGACACGGAGCGGAAATTGCAGCAGGAAAACCGTGATAATTATGACCCGCCGCAGGATATTTCGCGCGATATGCGAGGGCGGAAACAAGGCTGAGCGAAGGTATTCGACGAAGGCGTCGAAAGAGAGGCGGTAACGCGCACATGGGCAGGAGAGAAGAGGCAAGAACCCGGATGCCGTATGTTGTGGTACGGAGCAAGGCGCAGATTAGGCCAAAACGATTTGATCTTTCAGCAGCTGATCACGGAAGAGGCGGCCCGTTAAAGAATTGGATGATAGGGGCCACGCGATCGCGCCTCTTTACATAAACCCCTCCCTTGCTTCATCCCGCCCAGCTATTGCCATGTCGAAACCTGGAGAATTCGTTGGCTCTCTTGACTGTGGTACCACGTTAGCACATACCGTCCACAGAGACCTTGATCCTAATCTAACTTTACTTTAGTTCCGTCCGCTTCATCATTTTCGACAAGCATGCAGACATCGTAGCCCAGCACCAGCTCGAGTTTCCCCAATACTACCCACATCCAGGGTGAGTCCGAGTCTGCACGTTTCACACGTATCTGCGCGCTCACAGTGAGATTGCGTGCAGCTGGCACGGCCACGATGCGACGGAGATCCAGGTGCACGCCGAGAAGTGCATCGATGTAGCTGTGGAGGCTATGGTGGCCGCTGGCTGGGCGCCAGATAGTGTGAAGGTTATCGGTACGGCCCGCACCGCGTCACTCGTCCCCATCTGATGTATCATCTTTGTCAGGTATCACCAACCAGCGCGAAACCGCCGTCGCATGGAGCCGTAAAACGGGCAAGCCGCTGTGCCAAGCGATCGTCTGGACCGACTCGCGCACCAAAAACGTAGTCGCCCACTTCGAGGCTAAGTTGGTTGAGCCAGGCATCGAGGTCAGGCCCGGCGAGTGGAAGAAGGGCAAGGACGGTGTCGAGGCGCTGCGTAATATGTGAGTTGCGGTGGTATCTTGGGTGACTGTATCTTGACCGAACTAGCACTGGGCTCCCACTCTCGACCTACTTCTCCGCGATTAAGCTCCGATGGATGATCGACAACTATCCCGACGTTGCCGCCGCGCACGAAGCCGACGATCTTGCCTTTGGCACCGTGGAGTCGTGGGTGCTCTTCAATCTCCTCGGCGGCGCTGCGACGAACATCCATCTGAGCGACCTCACCAACGCCTCGCGCACGCTGCTTTTGAATACCACCACGCTGCAATGGGAGCCGTCGCTGCTCGCCTTCTTCGGCTTCCGTCCCTCAATTCTCCCGAAACTCGTGTCGACGTCCGAGGTCTACGGCAAGATCGCCGCGGGGGCGCTGAAAGGAGTCCCCGTCGCCGGACTCGTTGGCGACCAGCAGGGTGCGCTCGTCGGTAATAAGTGCTTGAAACAAGGCGAGGCCAAGTGCACGTACGGCACCGGCGCGTTCCTCCTCTTCTGCACGGGCGGCGAGATCGTGAAGAGCAACCACGGGCTGCTGAGCACCGTAAGCTATTTGCGTGCCCTCAACGACCTCTGCTGACGACCAAATAGATCGCGTACCAGGCCGGCCCCAACGCCAAGCCCGTGTACGCGCTCGAAGGCTCCATCGCCGTCGCAGGGAGCGCGATCAAGTGGTTGCGCGACTCGATGAACATCATATCGACAGCGGCGGACGTCAACGATCTCGCAGCGAAGGAGCCGACCGCGGCCGGGCTCTACTTCGTCACCGCGTTCTCCGGGCTTCTCGCGCCATACTGGGACCCTGGTGCAGCGGGGACGCTCATCGGCATCTCGCAGTACACGAACCCGTCACACATCGCGCGCGCGACGCTCGAGGCGAACGCGTACCAGACGCGCGCGATCATCGAGAGCATGCTGCTCGACTCCGGCGCGTCGCTGAAGCACCTCAAGGTCGACGGCGGGATGACGAACGGGGATCTGGCGATGCAGATCCTCGCGGACGTCGGCGGGTTCACGGTCATTCGGCCGGAGATGCGCGAGTCGACGGCGCTGGGGAGCGCGTTGCTTGCGGGGAGCGCGATTAAGCTGTTTGGGTGGGACTTGACGAAGCCTGAGACGCTCGCGGAGGTGAACACGAAGGGCAGCCGCGACTTCGTACCAGGTCTGGAGGAGAAGGAGCGCCAGAAAGGGTGGGAGGGATGGCAGCGTGCTGTCGAGCGTTCCAAGGGGTGGGAGGAAGGTGTCGATGAGTAAACTGGGAATGAAAGCCGGAATATTATATCTCTATGTAACTGTACACTTTAGCAAGTTGAGGCCCTCGTTTTGAACATCAAGCGCAATAAGGTCGACTCCAAGCCTGATTCAGAGTTGCTAGAGCATAGACGGTTTCCTGTACGCGTTCGGGCGCTAGCGTCGGTTCCAGTAGTCGCACCGACTGTAAGTGTCAAGGATTTTTTCGGCGTCCATGATGCGAGATTCGCTAGCCGCCTACTTTCTAGTCTGCATCTTCGGAAAGGATAGGGCAAAACGGGATATAACGGAGACAAGGCAGAGCAAAGGCAGAGAGAGGAAGAGCAAAGGAAGAGAATTGAATTCTGAGAAACATACTTAGTTCATCGACACGTGACTCGGGATTCTGAGACATCTCGGAATGATCTCGACCTTGTCTCGACCTCGAATCTCTTAAATCTTTGCATCCGGAAGGTCGTCGAGAAAGAACGAACCCAAAACCCCCCTTGGAAGCCCGAATTAGTTATTGCTCAAGGACGTCGCGGCGGACAGTGACAGTTTGAACTTGGGAGTCTGGACAAGGAAATTCGATATTTGAATTTCGAACACACCCCTTCGACGAATACCAGCAGAACTCCTTTCCCTTTTTATTCGCTTTCGCGTCTCGATCCATTCTTGACATTAGAATCCAACTCGATGGACCGCTGGACATGGTTGTCCCAACACTTGCGTAGTAAAATTCAATTTACATACAAATTGTGCATTATTTTTCCGCCAAGTCTCCTCCCTCATTTGAATCCCCCAGTACTCAAACTCATCGGTAAATCCGCCTGCCCCGTTCCCCACTTGCTATTCTTGCTCCAACCCATGACGAATTTCAACGTCCCTCCCTTCGTGAACAAGTCGTGGGATATCCAGTTTTTGGTGTACGGCTTGCCGTTGAGCGTCGCGGACTGGATGTAAACGTTCTGAGCGCTCAAGCCCTGCGCAATTATTGTCGCGACGGCGCCGTTGACTTCGTTGCGGATCGTGATCTTGGGGAAGTACGGCCGATTGAGCAGATACGTGTCTTGCCCAGCTACCGGGAAAAATCCTACCCCGCAATACCCGCGTTCAGTTGTAAAACAGAATGGAAGATGTATGAAGGCGTACCGAAATGGCTCCAAACGACGTACGCGCCCATTGCACCGCTGTCGTCATTACCTTCGCATTGCCATGTTCAATTAAAAAACAAGATGGAAGATATGGTCATTACCTGGAAGGCCGTTGATGCTTTTCCCGATTAGTGAGGAAGTTTTCGCAGTTCAGGGAGGACACACTTACGAGGTGTTATAGTACTTGGTAAGCACAGCATCGACCCGATCAACAGTTTTTGTCGGCTGGCCGACGTAGTTATACAGATATGTGGGGACTAAAGATGTTCAAACACCAAACAGAACAGAACTCTGGTCGAGACTCACAAAAGCCAGGCTCATCGCCGATATCCTAAACAATACAAAATATAAATTCAGTTCATGCCAGTATAATCGAGGTTCAAGCAGACTGACGTGAAAGCCAGCCGAGAAGAATGTATCCAAGCGGGAGCTGCCATATTGTCGTCAGAAAGAGTTGTTCATCCGCGTCGGTACTTACCTGAATTTGGCTGGACCACCGACAGCTTTCACCAGCCTCGCCATATCGTGCGGGACAAACCAACTGTATTCCCAAGACGACGCCTCGTAGAATTCCCCACCGCTGGGATTCTGTATAAAAACGTCTTCGTCAAAGCACACAATCGATATAATTTTTCGAAAACGTACCAGGAAGCAATCATTATGCCCGAAGACAGGGCTGCAGTGGTCTGGCCGGAAAACGTCGTTGAGGTCATACCGGGGATCGAAGTACCACGACCCATTGGCGTTCCTGGGCTGGATGAATCCCGAGAACCCGGTATTTGTGGCGTTGGGGTTCCAGAGATTGAACCAATCCCCGATTTTTTGAAGTAGTTCGCCGTATCAGCAGGTTTCCCGAGACCTTGAGCGACCAGTCCGATTCCGAAATCGTTGTACGCGTATTCCAGTAGACGTGAGCACTCCTACGTATTTATATAGAGATCAGCTCAAGCGAAAGACAAATGAGACAACGTACCTGGTATTGGGTCCCTCGTTCGGGGGTTGTCTGATGTGTCGCCCACCGGGACGTATCCGTGCGATGCTCTCGCAGCGATTCCGCCTCGGCCTTGGACACTAAAGTCGCCCTCAACGGTCGCGTCCTTGACCATCGCCTCGTATCCGGTTTCCCAGTCGATACCAGCGGTGATTCCCTTGACGAAGGAGTCCGAAAGCAGGTTGTCGGCGTTGGAACCGCCTTGTGTAACCCTTTGTCCAAGGACATCCGGCAGTCGGGGAGCCAGCCGGTGTTGCGGTAAATGTCGATGAGCGCGCGAATGACCTCGGCCTGTGTGGTGGAGCCGTGATCGCGTACAGAGGATGAACGACGCGGAAGGAGTCCCTGCAGAGGATAAGCACGTCAATGAAGTGGAATAGAGAAAAACGTACCAAATACAATAGAAGCTATCATAATAGGGTTCCGTCGAGTTCCACAGTGGGTTGTCTCCCGTGATATTTGTGGGGGAGATGTAGGTTCGGTAGAGCGACGACCAGAATAGTTCCTGGGTATCGGTGCTTACACCGGTATTGTCAACCACGACAGTGCCGAGGACATTGTTCCATGTCGCCCTGACGCCATGAACGCAAGTTCTACTAATAATCTGTTGGACGCGGAAACTTACCTGGCCGCAGCTTGAACATTATCGAAAGCAGAGATATCAGGATCTCCTCCTCCCCATATGCGCACGCTTTCGCGGTGCTCGTCCATGAAATACCCATTCGTACATCCAGGGTCGCCGCCGTCCCAGGGGCGAAACCCATGAGAACCCCGCCGGACTGTTGGACTGTTGTGTTACACTGAACGTTTGAGTAGGGTCGAGATCTGTGTATTGCAGGCCGCCAGAATTTAGGTAGTACTTGGCCTGCACGAAGGTGGTGGGGGCGTCGAAACAGAAATAGACTTGGTACGAGCCTTCGCCGAACGAAGGTGAGAAAGTGCCTCTCCCCGTAACGCGCGTCCCGTTGGTTGTCGGATTCGGGGACACAGTGACCTGTCCGTTACCCTGGTAACTTCCGGATAAATCTGGGTAGGGCTCAAACGGTGTTGCGACAAACAAAAATTTCAAGTGAAGGACGTACCTCTCGTTGCGTCGAGGAGGAAGAGCAGCTGTTCCGTGCCATTTGGATACGTGAACCGATGCAGCGCGGTGTGGTGAGTGACAGTAACCTCTGCTTGAACTCCATTGTTCAGAGGAATACTGACTGAAAAAACTAAGCTGTCTGTTGTAAATTTGAAATCGAAAGACATACAATAACCAGGCGAGGCGGTGGGATTCCCATGCGCGATTGCCCTCTGCGTATTGTCGACCGTGCATTTCGTCAGGTCACTGTTGGCACACTCCGCGGTGGTAAGAGGCAGGAACGGGAAGTTTCCGAGCGAGGCTCCTCCACCCGTACCGTCGTCCTGTCTTGCTCAGCGGCCAAATTACGCGAATGAAATGCTCAGCGGCTTACATGTCTGTATTGTTCAGCAGCCAAATTGCGCAAATGAAAGACGACTTACAGCTGGGAGATACCGGTGATACTCGACCCATCGCTCACATAGCCCGCCTGGTTGTCCCCAGAAAGACTATCCGCACCGGCTTTGACGGATCCCCAAGGCAAAGTTGCTCCTGAGAAGACGTGGCCACCATTACTCGTGCCGATGAATGGATTGACGAATTGCGCAGGGTCTTGTGCGCCGCTGACGCGACAACCACCGCAGAGAGGACGACACGCAAGGTTTTCATCTTGGACAAGAAGACGAGCGGCGCTGTAGCCCGACTCTATACTTGTACCTTCGTGAAAACCCATTCGGTCATGGCAGCGGGTCGCGTAGGGTACCGCGAGGGTGTGTATCCCGTGAATCTTTAGCCGTTACTGGGCGGGCGGCCTGACCAACCACATGTTGATGGACCATGAGATGCAACCGACTTCGACGACGATTCTCTCGTCAGATTTTGTTGAAGTGAAACTTGGAATTTGAAAGAAGCTGAAGAGAAGGTCTAGCTCATGAACTGCTGGGAAGCTAGGAATGTGTAGCAGACTCGACTCCATCGTCTGGGCGGCGGTCTAGGGCGAAGTTGAAACATTACGGTTGTGGCTGTGCCCTCCAGGAACTCGCCACCATGAGCGCACCTCCTCTCCGACTTCGTTTGGGATGAGGACTATGAATCTATCCGTTTCGCTCTCTGGCCTACAGCTGAATACCGCCGCGAGGAGTTATTGAGGGACGAGCCTCCAGCGTTACTCAAATACATTCAAAGTATGAAACCGGATGACGGTGGCTCACCGCGAGCAGCAAGTCAAGCGAAACCTATGCAATGGATGTGGATTCGTCCTCGGTCGCTGTACTCGACGAGAGCAAGACTAGCGCCAAGCGCAAACGCCCCAAAGCGCCCGACTATCAGAACAAGCCCAACAAGTCCAATAAGACCTCCAAGGTTAGCAATGAGGAGGAGAACGATAAAGGCGGGCATGACCGCGAACGCGAGACCCTGAACGCCGGCGGTCGGAACGATCTCGACAACGAAGGCAAGACGACGAATTCGAAGACGACGGCCCAGACAGTTTGGACGAAGGGCCAGCGACAGTGCGCTATATAGACTTCAGCGCCCATCCGACGTTGGCAGCAGTCCGCGACCTCCGTTTGGGACCCCACCACCGTCGCGAACACGCCACATTTATCCTTCGGCATGAGTACAGCCTGCTCATAAGGTACGCAATGTCTAAGACGAGCAACCCGGAGTACAAAGCCCGTTTTTTCGTTACAGGCCAGACTGGTATCGGTAAGTGGTCGGCTTTCTCTCTGCTATGTTTTTCGCGCTGATGCATTGCGTGATAGGTAAAAGTTCTGGTTGCTGCTACTTCCTCTTCCGTCTACTCGCATTGGGCCAGTCGATATTCTATCTTCCCTCTCGTACCACTGTCTATCACTTTTCGGCCCACGGCGTCCAGAAAACAAACCTTCTGATCCACCTCATAAGACAGACAGCGCGATAGAAGATAGTTGGGTCCTCATCGACATCGACGAAGACGGCTGGTCTTGCCACAAGATTTTCGATCTTGAGCAGTGCATCATATAGACTTCGTCACCAGGGAGGGAGCGCATGCGGCGCTTTTGCAAAGTTTTTGCTGCCGAGCCGTGGTACATGAAGGCGTGGTCATCGAAAGAAATTGCGGCTTTGACGTGTGTTTTGTCTTTGATGCTGCTCTCCGTACCCTTACTGACTTTGTGCAAAACGAAGGAAACTCTATGGAGTCGATCACGCCACAATTTTGCAAAGGATGCGTTACAGCGGGCCTGTCCCTCGAATGCTCTTCAGCCTGGGTTTTCTTGACACTCGCGAGACCCTTGAACGACGGGTTAATGAAGCTCTCGCCGGGGATCTCTTCGCCTTCACGTTTGCCGCCTCCAGCCATCCTGTATTTATCGTGCAGCCACTGATCGTCATCGACCAGAACTCTGGGCGAGCTCGCCTCCAGCGGTCCGACTACCGCGCTGAATTCATCTCATCCTACATCGCCCAGAAGACCATCGATTTCGCAGAAAAACATTCCGAACGGGTCCAAGTGCAGCTCGCGAGAGCGCTCGACACATCCGTCACACGCTCCGTAGCCGGGAAGGTTGTCGAAGGCCTGGTGTATCTCCACCCGTTTTCGGCGCCGGCACCGTCGCGAGCACCGTCGAGCTCGTCGGCAAAGTGGGGAACTTCGTCTCTGAAAGCGGCAAGACCGATATTGCCCAAGAGCGCCCGTTGTACCTCCGCCCGCAATCCCCAAGCTTCGCCGCCGTCGATGCCATCCTCGTTACGAACGCTCAGCTAGGCTTCATACGAACATCCCTAGGCAATTCGCATCATCAAAACTTCGGTGTAATGCTCCGGATCATGTCCAGACTCCCAGCAGGGGCACACGTGGATTTGAGCGGCCTGGGAGTCGTGTACTACTGTCTTGTTGGCACCGAGTTGACGCGTGTCGAGACGCGCGTGGTCGAGGCGAGGCAAACCCCAGCCGCACTGAAGAAGCTGAGCGCGAGGGACATGGGCAAGGAACTTGCATCGCGACACTCTGAGATTGCGCGCGCCTGGCTCTCCAAGTTCCAGGTCGTCGGGTACACTTTTTACTTCAAGCAGGGATTCAAGCCGGTACACGTGGAAGAGGACAATGGACAGTCGGTCTGACAGCTGGAGTCCTTTGCGACTGGCCCGTACACAAGACTTCAAGACGACTTGAGCCCCGATTCTTAAGAGCTGCCGAGCGGTGACGAACGGCGCCCAGATTCTGCAAGCCACTGGGTCGGCAAATGATTCACCCCTAAGGCCTAAGGAAAAGGGGTCAATGTGGTCGCTGCTGTCTCGCGTTTACTTTGGGCGACCTATGTGACCGAAATCATACCAGCTGGCGAGATCTACGGTGGGCCCCGACAAACTCGCCTGCGGACCATGCACGCTCAGGGATCGCCACTTGGCCTCGTTTGGATTCTTGGCCCGCCATATCTGTGTCTGCTGGGACGCCTTGACCTTGCCGAGTTTCTGCACCTTCTCCAGACTTTTTCGAGCCAAGCCCGACTGTGCCAGGTCGAGCCCACGTCGCCCTTCCGTTGTTTTCCACCTTGGAAAGCGTGGAGCAGGGGCAACGGCTCATTTGAGGAGGAGGATGGAGCAGGTGAGTCTTGTTTTGCGCTTCTACTTCACACGTTCTTCCACGTCCTTGATTCCATTTTTACCTTATTCTTCCGCGCTGTATCTATACTGACTCTCGCTTAGCCATCCAAGACGCCTTCTCGCAAAGCGACGCCCACAGACTGCACGACGTACTCGACGAGCACCAGCGCGCACGCCTTGGCGCTTGTAATCGTCGTCATCGCGCCCGATTGACCGTGCCAACATGCGCACGAGATAACGTGGCCGCCGAGGACATTGCCCGCCTGGCGGAAGGCTCTTTCTCATCGCTCGACCAGCTCTAGCGACATGCATCCAAGTCCGTTGGGGTCATTCGCTCCGTTTGCGCAGCGCCCCTCCGCAGCACATCCAGTCCTTCCCTTGTGCGCTACACCCGCCCGCCGTCTACGACTTTGAACTGTATTCCATGGGCCTCGATTCCTGGAACTTTCTCATATCTCTATTCTGGGGGTCACGCACCGCAGATACCGACTCTCAGCGTATCCAACCTGTGGTGCTGCGCCGCTCTGCGCTTACGGTTCCGTACGACACCGTATCTCACTTGCTGGAGCTCTTGCTGCCCGAGATCCTCCTCTTCCTGCCGGACTTCGAAGCGCTACGCGTAGAGCAAACTGCTGCCCTGGCTAATTGGACCTGCGCTTTTCAATTGAATTCTGGGGATATGTATTGTTATAAACATGTTGTGCTGTCGAGGAGCAGGATATATTATGTATTACAGCGGATACTATTTCCGACCATCACGGAATCCGTGATGGGGCATTGGGAGCCGATCGTCCTTTTCAGCTGCGACAGTCTCCTTGGTGTCCCACAGTCGCGACAATGGCCCAAGATGTACCTCAAGAGATCATGGCTCTCGTCGTTGGCGAATTCCGGCTGAATGACCGCGTCGAGAAACGTACGATCGCCCAATGCGGTCTTGTGTGCAAGACCTGGTTCCCGTCCAGTCGATACCGTCTTTTCAGCGATGTTAACGTCGATGACCACACTATCACGTCTTTCCTCGATACTGTGGACAATTCCATCTTCCCCATCCCAATCGTCATTCGTTCACTCGGCTTGTCGTTCTCGGGTCGCGAAAATACAGTCGGTTTGGATGAAAGCCTCCGTAGACTTGGTCCCTTGCCACTGGTAGTGGTTTTGCGTCTTACCATGAAGGACGACGTTCTTCTCCGGAGCCTCACCCTTCTGCAGAGTACATTTCCCAACATCGTTGCCCTAACCTTCCGAAACATTCCACTCCCGCTAGATTCTGTCCTCCGCACAGTTTCGGCGTTTCAATTTTGAAAAGCCTCAAGCTCGATTGGATGCACTTGTCCTATGATTCTGTCTCGCAACCATATCAGCTTCCTCCCCAGTGGATTCATTGACTTTGGATCCCCTCGTGGACGACTCCGGATATTTCCAAGAATTTTTTGCCAGTATCCTCTCTCTCAATCCGATTCCCACTCTTTCTTCGCTCGCAGTGCGGGACATGGACCCAATAAACATTCCCAATGGGAAGATACCTGGCTCATCTCGGGAACGCACTTCGCTATCTGCGACTCGAATCTGGAGTTTCCAAGTCTTTCGGTGCGTTTCTCCTTCTCTGCGTCATTAGAAACCTACTCATCTACTTACACAGAAATCGATCGCATTCGCGGCCTGGAGTACTGCACTGGCCTCACTGCGGGGGCCGAAAACTTTTACACAAAGGAAAAGAGGCATTGAGAATGGGACATTTTTCAAAATCCTTTGTCTCAGCAAGGATTCGGAAAATGCCCCATTCCGCAATGCCCTTTTCCACCGTGGAAAACTTTTTGCCCCCGCAGTGCCTCCGACGATTTGACCTCGTATTCCACCATTCATCCGAAATCGCGAGAGTAGTTCTCAACGTTCTGGACTACTCCCGGTCTTGCACTCTCGTCGAAGTGAACGTCCTCGACAAGGTTGGAAGCAGCTTCCTAGCTGTCAGATGGAAGGAGCTCGACGCAAAGCTGGCCGAGGAGCAGTTCGTCCAATTGCAGACGTTCAACGTTGAAACGAAGTCACAGACACTGGTTATTGGCGTGCCAAAGTGCATGCCTTATCCAAAGGGCGCGGGATACTCCAAGTGTTTCAAAGCTTGATGTTTTATAGACCGCTCATCGCCCACGCCGTATCTGTCTCCGCGGGGAAGTAAAGCATAGTTGCCAGAGGCCATCGTTGTGGGGAAAGCGACAGAACCACTGCCACTGAAATGCTCCACCCGTTTGCGCGAGCTTTCTTGGACGCTACGATTTGGGTAGCCGTTTTTGTAGGAGGGGCTGCAGACGTCTGTCGACTGTTCTTATAGCAGAGTTTTCGCGTTACACGGGGAAAAATTGAAGGAAATTTCCTTTGGAGGTTTTTTTTTCTGTGAAAATGATTTTTTCTCCGCGTTTTACACCTGCAAAAAATCGGAAATACATCGTATGAGAAGACAGGTCGTTCAAAGGCCTCTCTTGCCCGGAGTGAAAAGACTCGAAGAGGTGACTTTTTCTACAGATCTCTTGCTGTGCGCCCAGGTGATTCACTGCCTTCCGCGGACAAGCTGTATTCGCAGCGATCACATGAAGCGCTGCCTGTTCTAGGAGGGTGCGGCATTGCACTTGAGATTTGGGGGGATGAACGAGACGAACATGGAAGGCGGTACGGCGCTAGCGGAGTAGGCGACTCGAGCTTCACGCAATGCGTGGAAGGGCGGAACATGGGGAACATACGTTTGGCACAGAAGGACAGCGTGGCGACGGCCCAGGACACTCGCAGAATTTCGTTGACATCCGCCCATTCTACGGGATACATAATCGACGAGTGCTCCGCCGCGTCCGAGGTAAGCACCGGGATTGTCAGGAAAGTGACCACGGATTTTGAGATGTCTCGCAGGTAGTCAGTGTCCGAAAGGACTGGTGGTAAGTAGTAGCATGATAGTCTGGATGGCGTCTGAGCTCCTGAGGAAGAATTTTCCATCCACCGCTCGGAGGCGCTCTTATGGGAGGCTTCCTTACTCCCCGGTGAACGTTATAAGGTCACAATCCATCGGTCGAAGGGGAATGTACAGTATTCGAGAATCGAAATGTCTTCGAGGTGGTGGGACGTCTACCCAAAGGCACTGAACGTTTGACGAGATTGCGGAATGGATGAGAAGACTTGGGGGCGTTCCGCCTGCCAAGGAGACATAGGTCTGTAGTCTTTGGCGCGACTTGCGCTGGTTAGTCCATCCGCTCGAATCTGTAACGACCCAGATATTCGCGCCTGCCAGCGGTTTTCGCGGACGAATAGATCGATGCCAGACAAAATGCGTGCAGTGACGATTCTTCAATCCATCGACGATTGCTTCGACAATAAATCTCATGCCCATGCCTGACAGTGTACTGACAGTCTGAGTCACGGCGAGTAGAAAAGGTAGAACCGTCAACCACGAAATAGGACAAAACAAGATTCTGACGGGCACTGCATGCACCTGGACTCTCCTTCGTACTCTTCTGATATTCCTCGCTGGGCTAAGGCTACGAACATTAAATAAATGGCCCCAGAACTACCGCGGGATATCCTGGATCTCGTGCTTGCAGAGTTGCAGTTAGATGACCGCGCTGAAAAACTCACCGTTGCCGACTGCTGTCTTGTCTGCAAAGGCTGGCTCCCGTCCAGTCGATATCGTCTCTTCACCAATGCCCATGTTGATCTCAATGACTACACCATCACGCCCTTCCTCGAAGCCGCAGATAACTCTCTGTTCCCCATCCCACTTGTAATTCGTTCACTCGGCTTGTCGTTCTCCGACCGGGCAGACACATTGGGCTTGCGCGAGAGCCTTCGCAGGCTTTGTCCGTTGCCACTAGTAACGACCTTGTGTGTTACTTCGAACAACGGAGTTCTTATCCGGAACCTCTCCCTGCTCAAGAACACCTTTCCCGATGTTTCTACCCTAGTTCTTCGGAATACTTCACTCCCGCTACATTCTGTTCTTCACGCTGCATCGGCCTTTCCGCTGTTGAAAACCCTAGAGCTTGATTGGGTCCGCGTGTCGTATGATGATACTCTCTTGGCATCCTATCAGCTTCCTTTGCATTGGAATGCGTTGACTTTGGACCTTCTCACCGACAAGTCCAAAGATTCCCATCGTTTTTTCGAGGCGATCCTCTCTCTGAATCCGATCCCCGTTTTTTCGTCGCTCTCGTTGCGCGGGATTTACCCCAAAGATACCTCCCGCTTGGGAAGATACCTATCTTACACCGGGAAAGCACTTCAGTATCTACAACTCCAGTGGGGACCTTCCAGCTTTTTCAGTTCGTTTCTTTCCCCCTCTTCGTTGTGATGAACTCATTCATGCGCAGAAACGGACGACGACTTGGTGGGCCTGAGTTACTGCACAGGCCTCCAAGTGCTGGATCTGGTGTTCCACCATGCATCATCAGACATCGCGGAGACAGTTGACAAGGTCCTGTCTCACATTCGCTCCCATAATCTCACTCAAGTGAGGGTCCTTGACAAGGATGGAAATAGCAAACTCGTGGCTAGCATATGGGAGCAGCTCGATGTAAGGTTGACTGAAGAGTTGCAGTTCGCTAACTTGCGGACTTTCAACTTTGAATCGAAATCGCAGCTCCTGGTTGCTGGGGTATCGATGAGCATGCGCAGGCTCAAAGAGCAAAAGATCTTACACCTTTACTTGAAGTAGTTGACGGACCCGAATGATGATGCTTTTTGGTTCACTTTATTTTTTCAATTCTGCTGGGATATGTATTCTTATGAACACATCTTGACTTCGCGTTGTGCTGTAGTAGAGGAGGAGGATATATTGATTATGTGTTCCAGCTGTTTCCGACCATCACGGAATCATGAGCCGCCGATCGTCTCTCTTTACAGCCTCCCTCTCTCGTCCCGTTCTGGAAGCCCTGAACCAACCCAAACTGTGACAACATTCTCGCTGTTCCACATCCAACAGGCTTGTGAGCTGAAAGCAGCGTCTCGTCTGATTCGGAAACCATTCCACACAGTCGCGACAATGGCCCAAAATGTACCTCAAGAAGTCATGGACCTCGTCGTTGGCGAATTCCGGCTGAATGACCGCGTTGAGAAACGTATGATTGCCCAATGCGGTCTTGTGTGCAAGACCTGGTTCCCGTCCAGTCGATATCGTCTTTTCAGCGACGTTAACGTCGATGACCACACTATCACCTCTTTCCTCGATGCTGTGGACAATTCCCTTTTCCCCATCCCAATCGTCATTCGTTCACTCGGCTTGTCGTTCTCCGGCCACGAAAATACAGTCGGTTTGGATGAAAGCCTTCGTAGACTTGGTCCCTTGCCACTGGTAGTGGCTTTGCGTCTTACCATGAAGAACGACGTTCTTCGCCGGAGCCTCGCCCTTCTGCAGAATACCTTTCCCAACGTCGTCACCCTAATTTTCCGAAACATTCCACTCCCGCTAGATTCTGTCCTCCGCACGGTTTCGGCGTTTCGATTCTTGAAAAGCCTCGAGCTCGATTGGATCAGCCTGTCCTATGGATCGCTCTTGTCATCATATGAGTTTCCTCCGCAGTGGGATTCATTGACTTTGGACCTTATCGTGGACAATTCCGCATACTATGCCCAAGATTTTTTCGTCCATATCCTCACTCTTGATCCGGTTCCCATTCTTTCTTCGCTCGCGGTGCGGGACATAGAACCAATGAAACACTTCCCCATGGGAAGATATCTGGCTCATCTCGGGAATGCACTCCGCTATCTACGACTCGAAACTGGAGTTTCCAGGTTTTTCCGTGCGTTTTTCCTCTCTTCGTTGCCTGAAACCTCCTATTCATGTACAGTACACAGTCGACTGCGACCACATTCGCGGCCTGGAGTACTGCACTGGACTCCGACGGCTTGACCTTGTATTCCACCATTCCTCCCAAATCGCGAGCGTAGTTCTCAACGTTCTGGACTGCTTCCGGTCTCGCACTCTCGTCGAAGTGAACATCCTCGACAAGGTTGGATTCAGAATAGTAGATAGCAGATGGGAGGAGCTTGACGCAAAGCTGGCCGAGGAGCAGTTCGCTCATTTGCAGACGTTCATCATCGAAACAAAATCATCAGCACTTGTTATTGGGGTGCTGGCAAAGTGAATGTCCTTATCCGAAGGGCGCGGGATACTCCGAGTCTTTGAAGCCTGATCTTTTTAAGATACGTAGTAGTGAAATTCTAGTGTTGTCGTTCTGCAAACCGGGAACAATCTCGAAACACAGTTACATTTTTTGTGTGAGTCAGTACTCTACCTGTATGTGATATGCCAAAGTTCTAAAATATGTACGGTACAGAAGATCTTGAAATAAAAATACGAAAACAAATGCGAAGTGCAGGGGAGGGGAATGTCCACGTCCAACCCGGCCCATTATCGTACAGTCCACACGCCCGACACTATGCCCACTTGCCGAGCAGCGCCATCACCCCACACCCCAGCAGCATCGTCCCGAGGGCGTACGCCAGCTTACCATTCGAGCTGTTCATCATCTCCTTATTGAAAAGGAACTCGTGCGCCAGGAGCTGCGAGGACGGAGTTAGCACCGGGCCAGACATGGATACAGGGAAAGCAGACATACCTCTACCAGGCCTGTGTAGATGAGGATGCCCGCGCTCAGCGAGTCCAGTACGCCGCTGACGATGGATGCGGTCGCGCTACCGGGGTTGTACGAGCTGCGTAGGCCGAGCCCGACAGCGATGCCCACGGGCGTGCTCAGCCCATATATGATCGCGGCGATCACGGGCACGTAGTTGTACCGCGGCGGGAGCTGGATGAAGGCAAGTCGCGAGCCCAGCCCGAGGCCCTCGAATGTCTCTGCACATGAATCAGCGTGTGGTTCGTGGTGGGGAGAGGGAGGACGTACGGTGAAAGATGATGACGACGAAGAGGACTTTGAAGCCCTCGTCGACGGCGAGTGTTAGTCCTATCAGGACACTGGGATTGGGACGTTAGCTGGGTGTAGGGATGGCGATGGAGAGAGGCCCCACCTGTGTAATAGGACACCGAATTCTAGGATGGCAATCCCAACTATTTGGGCACTGGCTGAGTCGTCGAGGACGGACAGCGCCCCGTGGCCATGGTCGTGGTGACCATCGTGTCGTTGCTCTTCGACATCGCCGTTCTCTTTCGGAGGTGTTTGTGTCCCTTCGGGGCCATGAGCCGCGTGTGAGCCTGTATAATGCCCGTGTGGATCTGCACACCAGGATATTAATAATGATCAGCGAACTCGCCGAAGCACTTGCCATGGCGGAGGCCGATCTTCTCTAGTCTCGATGTACCCCATCGGAACGCAATGAGCTCTAGGATAAATATCGAGAATATACTGAGGAGGCACAAGGCCAGCGCATACGGCTATGTGATGCGGAGTGAGCGCGGGTTTTATCGGCGGGGTTAGGTACGACGCACGTATTCTGACCAGGCCGGCGACAAACACGGAGAAGATAGCTCGTCCAGTCCTGGGGACAGAAGATGTATGAAGGCGGTCGCAATCTGCAGACAAATATGCTTTCAGCATTTTCAGGACTATCGGCGCAGTATAAATGCTTACGATTACGCCCGATCCAAAGTATTTCGCGAAGCTAGCGGGTGAAGATGAGGACGAGCGTAAAGGTATCGACAAGGACTCACTTGAAGACAGATTTTGGTACATGTAACCATTTCGACCGCCGTGCCAGCACGGGGAATAAGGTCCCGCTCGTGGCGCACACGAGGACAATAAATACAGAGGCAACACGAAGCTGCATGTACGTATTGGGATTAGTTACAGCGGTACAATCGTCGGACGACATTAGAGAGGAAGAACGGGGGAGAAGGACGACGCAGGAAGGCAGGATGAGGCGACCGATGAGGTATGTTTTTTTGGGATGACTGCGACCGCGGAGGTCCTCTTTATTTTCCAAATCGGGACATCCAATCACAGAACGCCAATTTCTGCCTCCGTCTCGTCTCACTTAAGCAACGTCCAACTCCATAGTCTCTCTGACTTTGGCTCATCACCTTTACTCAGACTCTGGTGTCGAGCGGCGTTCTGGAACTAACGATCCGCCCTTTGATTCCCAAATCCGCCGTTTATGGGACTTCATCTCGAGGGGCGCACTGGACAAGCTTCTGGGGCAGACCGCGCTTTTACGAAATCTCGAGACCCCTGCATTCCAGGACTTATGTTACGAGTATCGTGCCGACTCTCTATCCATGGCGGCAGACCTATAAACTGCAGAAGTTGGTCCTATGGGCATCTTGTACCACCAAATCCCTCCGACTTTACGAGCATAATCGATCCTGCAAAGTTCGGCCTTGTTGGCTCCTCTGCCCGTCGAATTCGTCCGCGACAAAGTGTTCTCGCCCGAGCGTGGCCTCTGCGTTGGAGCATATTTCCAGTATCCTTGGACCGGACGGCCTCGGAGATGATGATCTTCAGATTTTTATACAAGCGATCGAGTCGCATCATCAAGATGGGCGGTCGAAGTCGGTCAATGTGTGTATTCCAGAGGTTTTTGCAACCAACCTGCTGCAGCGGCATGGATTCGGTTCGGTTGACGCCTCCGTCCTACGCCAGAAAAAAATATAATTTCATCGAAGACTGCACCCTAAAAACACGCCGGAACTTCCAGCATTGCTGGGATGACCTACACCCGCATCCGTGCCCGAAAAGGCTGCAAACGCCCGCCGTGGGGTATCTTCCCGCTGCGCGCGCACGAGGTCGCTGAAGAACGCCCGAGCGTGTCGAAGCTCGGTTCCCGGGGCGGTATGGAGAGTGGGTTCTGTTAACCGTGTATCACATGCCCTGAGTCGTGTCAAAGGGACGCGCAAGCGGGCGGCAGTGCGAATGCTACCGAAGTGCACGTTGGGAGCGCGTCAAACGTTGGTTTGGCGCAGACGGTCACGGCAGCGGCAGTGATACGATGAATATTGGCGTGGCGCGGAACGGTTGTTGCATCTGATGCACCCAGCGGTGATGCGCCTCGCGCGATAAGCACATGCAGGGAGCGGCGGAGGCGAATTATCAAGGGGAACGTCGTAGCGAGCGGGGAGGCGACGAAGGCGACACAGGCGATTGGGAAGCGGTACTCCAAGTGCTGGAGATGACGCTGAGGCTGCGCGTCGTGCTTCTGCTGAGTGGTGGATGCAGGCTTCGAATGGGAGGGCGCCGAGGAACGGCCGTGACGAGTGCTGGGCACGCAAGTGGCAAGATGCACCGAGGCGAGAGGTCGGAATCAATCTGGAGACGTTGATGCTGCGCATCACAATGATGAGTGCAGCGGCGACGAGAGGGAATGGCGGCTGGTGCTGCGCACATGAGGGATGGTGCAGGAAGTTTCGCGCTGCGCGAGAGGGGCAGGCGTCGAGGGGGCCAATGCCGGACCGTCGCCGGCGGAAAGCGAGCTATGCACGCGATGGAAATGGACGCAGTGGGCCCTACCGAGTGTGGTGTCGCACATCCTAGCTGTAGTGTGCAGAGGATCGTCGCTGCAGCACCTGCTGCCTCGCTTATCTGCGGTGACTAGTGGTATTAAGGGCGTGGGCGAGGCACGAACTCGGGGGTGAAGCCGCAAGCGCGGGGCGCGTCAAACAGGCAGTAGGTTGAATGCGGGTGCACGTATCGCCGCGTTTGGTGTCGTGGGCCGACGCGGGTGGCCGGGGCCATATGTCGTACACGACGTTACGGTGAGGCAGGAAGGAGCGACGAGCGCCACGGAACGGCCCTCGCCTCCGCCGAGGAACGTCAAAAAGGCCCGCCAGGATTGCGGTCAATCAGCCCGTTCGACTCGGGACGACCCTGGGTAACGGACGGACTATCGAGGAGATAATCAGCTCAGGTCAAGGACAGGAACAGGGTACGCACGATCCTCGCGATCTGGAAGGAGGATGAGATGAGTGTGAAGACAAAAACATCGGTGCAAAGTGCACACACCTTGGATCGAGTCAATGCATGGCTCAAAACGATGCGCGCGGGCGCTATATGGCGCTGCGATTGTTGAACTCGGTGGGATTTGCGAGGAAGTTGACGGCGTGAAATCGTGTCAAGCACGGCGGTACAGTTGTGTAGGAGACACTATTTTAGCCGTCCACGGCTGTGATGGTGCGCAATATCTGCGATATTTCTCTTGGCAGCTGTACTTGACCACATTGAAGTCTTTCTACAGCCTCAAATGTTTTTGGACTTGGAGCGTAGAAGATATAAAGTCTTCGAGGATGGAGCCAAGTAAGTAGTACTAATTACACTTCTATGGGACATTACTAGTACATAAATAAATTATTTTGTAAGTTCATGTTACAGCACTTTTCATTTGTATGCGGAAAACGTAAAATAATTCCGGACCTTTGATCTGTTCACACGCCCCTGAGGCCTGGCATCACAACTCTCCTTTTCCTTTTCCCACCACTTCTGCACCGTCTAACCAACTCAACTGCAGTCTGAGTATGTCTTGAAGCATACCGACAACATTTTTGCCATCATAACGACCTCAACAATTTGAGTTTCACACGCCGAGGCGGAGCGAGGCGGTATCTGAAGTGTCGGTGTTCAGTATAGCTCGTGGATGGGCCAAGGAGGGGTCGACCGTTCATACCTGCACAGGGTATGCTTTCATTGGGGGAACTAACCTGAGAGCTGGTCAACGCACTTTCCAGGTTCGTTCACTTATTGCCAGGATGTGAGATGTAGGCTTTAACAACAATGGGTGGTGTCGTGCCAACCCTGGTGCGTCTCACTTGATACTCATCTAAATCCCCCCATACTAACACGACCTACTAGCGTCTCCTCTCGCCCTTTGTCATCCCCGAGATCCTCCACATTCAAATTCTCCGCCGTGGACCAGATCCACATCGCAGGTTGCCGATTGCAACCATACTACTGTGATAGTACCATCCAGTGCCCTCCAAAATCAATTTCTTACAGTTATATACATGTTGAATGCCCCCAATGCATTGCTACCTCAGAGAATGGCACAATATTCAGTTGTGATGCCAGGCCTCAGGGGCGTGTGAACAGATCAAACGTCCGGAATTATTTTACGTTTTCCGCATACATATGAAAAGTGCTGTAAACTATTCTAAACTATAGTTTCACAAACAGAACTTTAGTTCTTGTTTGTGTCTAGGACCCTAAAATGTGACAATTCGGCTTATATAACTTGCCTTAAGGGGCTTTCGGACTCTTTCGGATCCGTACATAACCGATCAGCTGTGCACTAATCGCACTTGCACCTCTTGCACCCAATTCGAGGATCGAGCCCTTGTAAAATCACTGTAAAAATCCGATGATTTCACGAGAACATGGAGGACTCAAAACCTATAGAAAACCATTGTGCTCGGTCGCTTGCCAAAGCAATACAGTCAATGTACGACTAAAGACTCGGAGCAGCTTGGATTTTGCTTGCATTAGACTGTTTTTTTTATAATGATTTACGACGACCGCTAGTAGATATATTGCCAGTTTCTTATCTGTTTGTGCCCGCCGCTTGTCGGCCATCCACTTTCATTTTAGGTAGTCTCTGTTACAGAACCGATATATTGATGACGAGTATCAATATATGGTCTGTTAGCAATCACGCCCTGTTTGGCGGGCTGTCAACTGATTACACAATCAAGTGGCTGTGTTTCGGGCATTCAACATTTTTTCAGCCCTTTCCGATGGGTCTTTCAGCCATTTTTGGCTACTATGGGCCTATTTTAACCTTTCCTTAAACATTAGCAACTTTTCTAGGTTGTGGAATACACCGTAGACAATGAAATAAAAAGTTCGCGGAAGCTTCCGAATCGGCCGATCAGTCCGATGCTCACGCGGCGACATATGGTTTGGCAGGAAACATTGCACAAGTTCCAATTATTTTGTTACTCAAACACCATATTGACTTGTTAGAGCTAAAATACGAGTTTTGAGAGCTTCCACGGCGAGAAGACACGTCGAAACGAGACGCGTTGAGTACGCACAGCCACCCAATTGCGTAATTAGTCGACAGCCCGCCAAGGCCCATCACGTTACTACAAGACTAGTTGTTAGGGAAGATTTTGTGACACTGCCAAATTCCACTCTTCCTTTTCATTTTATTCTTCCGATGTGCACAGTGTATTCGGCCCAAATTTCGTCAGACGATAGCTGTGGTATATATCCCAGATTTTTCCTAGAGGATGAGAGCTCGAATTGTGTTTGAAATCAGCGAAATTCCACATCAGGGAGCATGGACACAGCATAAATGCCGGCGTGGGTCCATGCGCACTTACCATCAGGAAACATCTCCCGAGGGAATAAGGTCGGATTAGCCCAAACTTTGGGGAAATCCGGCCGAATTTCCCTTCTTAGGTTGATTTCCTTTCTTTGGACTCTCAAGATAATTTAGGGGAAATTTACCCCAAGTTTCCGCAGGTTTCCAGCACATTTGACAAGCTTTCTTCCATTTCGATTCATTCCAATTCAAATTATCCGACAAATCTTCGGTAGAAAACACACCAGACAGCGACTTTTGATTCAACAAGCTTCGATAGACTACAAGGAAAGCTATATAGACTAGGGTTACCATTCAATAAGTAATATACGTATTGGAAGGTGCCGTGCTGGGTGAGCAGTGTCAAGAATGTGTACAACCAAATATTAATGGGGCAGGGTTCTGCTTTTCCATACGCTTAATGGTGCTGAAGGCACTGGCGCGGGAGGGCGGGGGGAGCGCGGGGACGGGGGAACGGGCTTGTCGTCGTCAGCAGCGTAGGACGCCATGTGGAACGCGCGGCTACCACGGGAGTACGGGCGCAAGCCGACAGACGGGCGTGGGTGGACCGAGTCCGCGAACGAGATGGCGTGCGATCCGCGGTCGGGTGTGGCCGCATGCGCCTTGGGGCGGCGCGCTGACACCGACACCGACGCCCGAGCTGAAGGTCGTGCACAGGAGGTCTTTCTCGTTGATCTCAATGCTCCCGCCGCAGGTCTTCTCGCCCATGACGATGGGCTCGCCCTCGACCGCGCTGGTGCGGATGGCGCTGACAGAGAACGAGGAGGCGTGGTTTGTGGGGATGGGCTGGCAGACGACTTCCTTTGCGCGTGCAATGATCTTGCTGTTCGACTGATAAGTATGACGCTGCAGGGAGAAAAGAAGACTCACATCAAAGTGTGGCATTGAAGTGGGCAGCGAGTGCGGCGATGATGTGATCAAGTTGGGTCGCCATACGCGGAGCAGCCGGGGCCAGCCACACCTCTGTATTTAAGTCAGGGAAAATAATATTTAAAGGATTATGCAGCATACCTTCATCTCTGGAAGGGAATGAGCTCAGGCGTCAATGACTGGTAGCGAGTTCCTGTGTAGATCAATTTAATATCCATTCTCAAGTAGGAGACTGAACAATTAGAGAGTGGGAACATACCTCAGTGACCATAATCGATGTCCATCCCCGTGCCATAGATCGATGGAGGACATTGCAGAAAGAAAGTATGGGCATGCCCCAGGGAGTGCGTGCTCGGTATTGTATGACGAACAAGAGAGAGGTGGTGGCCCATCGAGCGATAAGATCTAAGTATTACAGGATGCGCGCTTCCTGCATCAAGGTCGTTGGAGTCAGCGTGATATCGCGCCAACAAGGATAATGACGAGGCGGACAAACTCACCAGAGACATGCAGTAGACATGCTCAGGCTCCTACAGAGTTTGTACGGCTAGGAGATCGAAGAAAGCAGCGCAACGGAATGAGTGGTCAATGTGGGCGAAAAGAAGAAAGGTGGTTGGTCTCCTTGTGACGATGTCACGAAGCATAACATGAACGACATTTGATCTCCGATCAATATTGTTCTGTGTTTTGACAGATCGGCTTTGAGCGGACTTCGAACGACTTGTAACAAATTCGTGGATTCACCGATCCAGCGAATTGGTTGTTTGTGTACTGCACAAAGGCCGGCAGTTGGAAAGTGTAAGTTCCTATGTGGGGAAAATATGGAGGGTGTTTCTAGCCAACATAAAAATTTGGGAGGTTGGTAAATTAGCTAATTGCCCCGACTTGCGGCAAATTAGGATAATTGGGCGAGATTAGTCTAATTTTCTTAAGGGGGGCCAAATTTCCCCTAATTTAGGACGGGAGATTTTTTCCTGATGACGACAGCATGGCTATGTTTGCCACGTCTTCTGCTCTCTCCACTACATCATCCAGATGCCCTCGGTAAGTCCTTGCTCTTGAACCTTCAGCAGTGATTGACATACCTCCACCAATGCAGCAACAACTTGACAGTATCATGCCTTCCCAAGATGATCTTCGACCATTGTACTTTGGCGGTGCGAGAGAAAACATGTTACTCTATCCGATGTCGAAATGACCATTCATTTTGCGTAGGTGGCTTTGGTGGTCCCGGGGGCCTGGGATACCAAGGTGGTACTGGTGGCCCAGGTGGGACTGGGTTAGGTCCCAATGTACAGATCGCTGCACAACAGTTCATTGCACCCAATCTCCAGCATGCTACACTTGCTTTGGAGGAGGTGTCTCAGCGTAGCAACATTCGAGCAGCTAAAGTTGCTATTCATTGCCCTCCTCCATCAAGAATATTCCAGGGCAGAAGAGATATCCTCGACAAGATGCATCATTTTTTCACTTCTAACAGGGGGAGTCAAAACATTTATGTGCTACATGGACTTGGAGGTGCTGGAAAAACACAGATTGCTCTGAAATTCATAAACTAGAAAATTGTTGTTGATTCAGTTTTGTATTCTAGCTTCTCAGATATCTTTTTCATTGACACAAGTACTATCACAACAATTGAGGCAGGCCTCAAGAGCATAGCTGTTATGAAAGACTCTGGCAATTCTCAACAAGATGGCTTACTATGGCTGATTGACAGAGTTGAAGAAAGGGTTATTGTCTTTGACAATGCAGATGATCCAAGCATCAATTTAATTATTCCTCAGTGCACTCATGGGAATATCATTATCACCTCTCGAATTCTTGGACTACGTACTTATGCTGGGTCATATTCTCTTGTATCAGATATGAAAGAAGAAGATGCAGTCGCTTTATTACTCAAGAGAGCTGTGCAAGAAACCACAAGTGACACTAAACAAATTGCAGTAGAAATAGTGAAGGTCAGACAATTGGGTTTAGCAACTTTTTCAATTTGACAGTAATACTTCTTTAGGCATTGCACTATCTACCTCTGGCAATTATTCAGGCTGGTGCATTTACTTCAAAATCTCAAGATCTTGGCAGGTATTTGGTTCATTATACAAATAACAAAGCACGGCTACTTAAAGAAAAGCCTGATCAGCATGACCATTATGCCTGGACAGTGTATACAACATGGCAAATGAGTTTTGACAAGCTCAGCCCACCAGCTGCTATGCTCTTGCAACATTGTTCATTCCTCTATTTTAGTGGAATCTCTGAAAAGATTTTCAGTCTGGCATCTGCATCCATTGTTGAATCTGATAGTCTATCTGAAGAAGAGACTGTTGAATCTGATGGTCTATCCAATGAAGAGACTGTTGAATCTGATGATCCATCTGAAGACAAGATTGATGAATTTGATAGTCTATCTGAAGAAGAGACTGTTGAATCTGATAGTCTATCTGATAAAGAGGATAGTCTATCTGATAAAGAGACTGTTGAATCTAATAGTCTATCTGAAGATGAGACTGATGAATTTAAGGTAGGGCTCACTCATAAGCAACCCACCCCACGTGATTTCCAAATCGGGCTGATGGACCTCTGATGGCCATAGATGCTCAACTTACGGGCACAGTCCTGACTCCTGCCCCAAAGTAAATACGAAGATTCATTACAGTACCTTAGTACTTGTTGAGATTCACTTTGTTCAATTTCTGACAAAGAATTGAGTGGGTTGAAAGTGAAATGATGGAATTTTCAAGGTATTTCCTTTTCAGCTGGTCAATGACATCAGGATATTGGCTCAAATTTTTTGATGTGTCACTAAAAACCATTTCAAGAGATCTTCGTATCCAAAACTAGCATATTGTGGGCTGATGTGCCGCAATTTGGTGGAAATGACTGAAAAAAGTCCCATCAGCCCGATTTGGAAATCACGTGGGGTGGGTTGCTTATGAGTGAGCCCTACCTTAATAGTCTATCTGAAGAGGAGATATTACAGAAGACTCGGGACTTCCTCTCAGTTTTTTGGGGGCCAACTGGTGAATGGGACTCTTTGCAGTTTTCATTTGTCATGAATGAGATCCAAGCCTATTCATTGATCAGCTTTGATGCAGAGAAGAAGCTTTTCTCAATCCATCCCTTACTCCATGACTGGAGTCAAGCAACAGTTCACAATTCAAAAACAGTTGCATCTACAATAGGATCTATTCTTGGTATAGCTATTTCGAAGTGACATGAGAACAACATTCAATTGACAAGTCTAATACTATATCCGCATGTGGAATTGATCGTACAAATGGGTACAGAAGTAGGTCTCCTTTTCAAGTTTTACTATGGATCATTTTTTATAGAAGCTGGAAAATACAAACAAAGCCAGAAGTTGCTGGAAGAAGTGCTGGAGGAGGAGAAACTATTTCTAGGTGAAAACTATCTACACACACTGCTTACTATGGGCAATCTGGCCAACACATATTCAGACTTAGGAGAGCATCGAAAGGCTGAAGAACTCAATGTTGTTGTGATGGAGAAACAGAAACAGTTTCTAGGTGGAAACCATCCAAACACACTGCATACCATGGGCAATCTAGCCAGAACATATTCAGACCTAGGAGAGCATTGAAAGGCTGAAGAGCTCAATGTTGTTGTGATAGAGAAACAGAAACGGTTTCTGGGTGAAAACCATCCAGACACACTGCATACTATGGGCAATCTGGCCAACACATACTCAGACCTAGGGGAGCATCAAAAGGCTGAAGAACTCAATGTTGTTGTGATGGAGAAACAGAAACAGGGGTGAAAACCATCCAGACACACTGCGTACTATGGGCAATCTGGCCAACACATACTCAGACCTAGGGGAGCATCGAAAGGCTGAAGAACTCAATGTTGTTGTGATGGAGAAACAGAAACAGTTTCTAGGTGAAAACCATCCAAACACACTGTGTACCATGGGGAATCTAGCCACCACATACTCAGACCTAGGAGAGCATCGAAAGGCTGAAGAACTCAATGTTGTTGTGATGGAGAAACAAAAACAGTTTCTAGGTGAAGACCATCCAGATACACTGTATACAATAAACCAACTGGCTACTATACAGAGCCGAAGGGATTTGTCACACTCTGGCAATATGATTCCCAAAGACAATTTACTGCCTTATCAACCTCTTATCTTGACACTCATTGATAGGGCGCAAGATAAGCCTGTAGATAAAACTGAGCCTGACACAGAAGTTGATTAGAATCCACACATTTAGGAAGAATACTTCTAGAACAAGTACTGAGTATACATGCCCTTTTTAGTTTGAATTGTAGTATAACAGAGTTATAACAGTTTTACTCAATTTCCCCAGGTGTGACCTGTGACCGAAATTCTAACTTGGGTTTTCGTAAATCTGCCAAACAGGCCCTGACACTAAAAATATTCATAAATGTGAAAATTAGTGAAGCACCTCTCAGATAGTGGTTGACTTCCCATAAGCATTAAACAATTCCTGGGAATTATTTGAGTGCTTTGCCGAGGCAGCTGTCGGGACCCCATCACTCGGAAACCCAAAAGGAGACGCAATTTTATGAGAATTTATTATAATCTGGAGGGGGGGTACCTACCCCCTCTTCAGATTAATCGTAATGTGAATAAACTATCCTAGGCAACCGTTACACCTTCTGCCCTCCGGCCTGAAGCCCGAAGCTCAGGGTGCTACCCAAGGGTATCCCATCAGTCACTGGAGAGATGCCGGACCACCTCAAGGGCTCGAATTCGATTCCACTTCTTAAAATTCTACTCTACAAAATATCAACATGCAAATTGCTGGCATGGTTTTCTTGTACATTGATCACATCACTGGCACCCTCAAAAAAGCTCGAAAAATATTTTATGCTTAAGGGAAGTCTGACTACCCAGTGTTAGAGAGGCAGGTTTAGTTCTAGGATAACAACATGTATCACTGTGACAAAAAATCAAGGTGAGGATTTGAATGTACCAGAGTTCAAATAGTGGCTTATCTGTCCACCACATTACTGCGGCTGCTCAGTGCTCAACAGTCATGGATGAGAATAGGTGGAAGGGATGTGCAAGGTGGAAGCAAAAGTACATTCAACTGATTTAGCACCAAGTACGTCAAAGCAATGTGGTATTTTGTGACAGCGCCTTGGGAATGGGCACCAAGAAGCAAAAGGCATTTTTGCGTGCAAAAATTGGATTTTTTAAGCCCTTTCCCACCGATTTCATGACTTTTTCCGAACATTTGTAAATAAGTAACCTCAATGACCTGTGACGTGTTCAAAAATTTTAGGCCCTGTGACCTGTGACATATGAATTGAGCGGTACAAGAAGCTAAAATATTCAGTCCCAGTGAAAACAAGGGCGCGCTAGGCATTGCCGGGTATCACCGGGTATCGTCAGACCTTGCAAACAATGCAGATTCAAAATGTCGTTAATTACGATACCAAACAATACTCTACGATCCCAGACGTTACAATAGTGAGACTGCCCATCAAAGTATTTTATTCAAGTATTGTACAGGACAGCCAGGTATCGTAGGAATTGAATAGTATCGTACAGTATTGCACGGCCTCATCTGGGCCTCGTTCACCTCACCCACACCGTTGGCTGCTGCGCTTCGCCCGCCTGCCCCGCCGCACCTCGCTCTCGCACCGCGCTGCCCTCCTGCACTTGGCTCGCGCACCCAGCCCTTCCTCGGGCTATCCCCTTTGCGCGCCCAGGCCACCCGCCTGCTCCCGCACGCGTGTAGCCCGTGTTCCTTCGTATGACGCGTAGTGTTACGTCTGCTGAATGTCGTGCTTGCTTCGTGTCAACAGGTTACTCGGAGCCGGGCAAGGGCATGGGGAATCGAGCGAGAGGGTGGGAATAAGCTAGAAAGTGTCTGGAAGAATATAGTCAGTATCTACGAAGGGAGCAAGGACTCTGCGGAATGACATACCAATATATATAAGGAACATTGGTCCTGACCTCGATGGACAGCGTGAGTTGAAATTGTCTGAGAAACATCGAGGCACGTACCAGGAAGTGCTCTTATTCTGCATTCTGCTTCCGCCGACGTCAAGAGATGTAACCAAGAGGAATCGAGAGTTACGGCGATGAGTCCAGGCAGATACGATGTATGAGGGAACAAACAAAGTCCGGGGTAACCTAGCGCACAAACCTCAGATGCATTGTTTGAGTTTTCTAGCAAATTGATATCACATACGACATACCCTGTAGACCAGCACCCCACGTAACAAGGCTCACGGTCGCAAAACGTGCCGAGATTCTTCTTGGTTGCACGACAGCGTAGTTGCAGGATAGTCTGCTAAAGACATTGTGCTCTGGTGGGACGGGAGGTGGTTGGGCCGCAAAGTTGTCGAGGAGATGGTGGTGGTCGAGAGGAAGAGAAGACGAGAAGATATGCTGGCAACTACGTCATGCGGCCATCACGATGTCACCGTCAGTGAGTTAGCTTGAAGTTACTTAGCGTTGCAAAGAAAAATGTTGTAAGGAAAACTTCTTTGACAATGAAACTCCTCCTCTGAATTTTCGAGAGTCGTTGCGGAAACATCGAAAAAAATTAGTGACATCATCGGATACTTTTCATCGGATATGATCCCTGGCAATACCTAGCGATACAGACATGCCCTAGCAATACTGGGCGATGCCTAGCGCGCCCTTGTTTTCACTGGGATTCAGTACGGGGACCACATATCTTTCTTACAGTACTTAGCTCAGATTCTTCCACCAAGAACCAGCCGGGCCCGGCGGTTGTTGTCAAGTGAAGTGATGGCATCAGTGATCTGCGGGAAGCGCAGGCGAGATCCCCTGATCTTCCTCGCCACTTTGATGCGCTTTTTTGTCGGTCTCACTCGTCGCTGACCCGTTAGCAACTCTGAGCAAACCTTGGGACGACAATGTATTCCCGTCTTGCTTCCTTCCTTCCCGAAGTTCAAACTGACGCCGACGACTTGGTTAGCGCCAGAAGCGGTCGTCAACTGCCTTCAGGACTTTGACACCAGAACATCAAGATTTCTGCGGCTAACACAGGCTAACCACCTGAGTTGATGTGCTTCTCGCTGGACGGCTTGGACCCTACGCTCGACTTTGTTTGTGCCCGCCGCGCGACATGGGTTATGCCCGCCTTGCATTCTTTTCGCGACTCTCTTTGGTCTTCCTACTGACCTTACTCGCTCTTTGCTCTGCCGTCCCAGCACCGGCACCGGACTATACCTATACCATGTTCGGCTTCCCCGTAACTGTACACACGCCCTCACAGCCCACCTTTCCTGCGGGCAATGGTGGTTTTGGCAATGGAGGCTTTGGAGGCTTCGGTGGGGGCGTGCCAGGCGGGGGCTTTGGTGGGAACGGCGGAAACACCGTCACCCATGCCCCGACTACCCCAAATCAGAACCCGACGACCGCGAAGCAACCTCCAACAACCTTCACGCAGACGTAAGTAAAACCCGCTTGCTTGTAGCATGGCATTCACTAAGCTTTCGTATATTTTCTACAAAGAACTCAGCAGGCGACGACGTCCCCACCTCCACCACCACCGCCCCCACCGCAGTCTCCGACGACCAGCTCTGTGGCCAACGCAGGCACACCAGGCGGCCCCGCGCAACAAGCATCCTCGTCTTCGAAAGGCACTGCTGCTGCTTCCTCCTCTTCGAAAAGCCCCTCGCTACCCAGCATCCCAGCCGACCTGTCCCCCGGCACTTCGTCCAACACACATGCACCCTCGTCTTCCGCGACACTCGACCCGGCGTCGACTCCGTCCTCCGCGGCCGCCGTCACCGCCTCCACTTCCTCCCACCCGCCCGTGTACGTCGCTGAAATCATTGTCCCCCTCACAATCGGGCTCGCCCTCCTCTTCGTCGCGGGTGCCCTATACAGCCGCCGCCGCCGCCGTGCGCGCGCCAAGACGGAGAATCCCCCGACGTCGCAGTGGCTCGGCGGCAACGGCGCCTGGAGCCGCCTCGACATGTCCGCCGCGCGGTCCACGCCTGTCTCCGTGCCCGTTTCCTCCCCGCAGCCCACGAGCGCAGGCGTCGTCCCCGTGCGCGTGACGCGCGGCACCCTCGACATCACGGAGTTCCCGGGCGAGGCCATGTCGGTGCAGACGGTCAGCACGCCGCCGTCCTCGCGCGCGCCGTCCGTCGAGAACACCCCATACGCCCCTCGGCAGATGGCGGGCACGCGAACGGCGCGAGCACGGGCACGGACGACGGGCACACGCACCAGGACCACGGGTCGCTGTTCGGGGCGGACTCGCCGTTCGAGAACGAGAGCCCGCTGCACTGGCAGGACGAGCCCGCGCGCGCGGAGTCGCGCCCGACGTCGCTCGAGCCGGCGGCGTGGGACCGCGGGAGCGTGCTCCTGGCGTACGACGACTTGCCGCAGGTGTTTGACCCGAGGAATTCGGAGCTCGTTTAGTAGGGTGCGCTGTGTCTTGTCCTTGTCTGCATACGTGCCTCTGTACCTGTCTGTCGCTCACTCGAATCGCATCGCGTCACATCGTATCCCGTATACTGTATCCCGCATCCACACCCAGCATCCCGTGTCCCTCTCCCACAACCCGCATCCCTCTCCGACACCCGCATCCTGCACCACACATCCCACATCCCGCACCTCCCTGCTGCTGTCCACAAGTTAGACATACACAAACAACACTTGCGCTCGCCTCCCGCCTCCCGCTTTCATCTGGATTCGAATCATCATCATCATCCACGCTCCACGCTTCACGCTCCCCACGATGACTTAGAATCCTGGAATCTTGCATTCGAATTTTGGAATTTCTGCATCCTTCGTTCTTCGTTCTTTAGCAATAACATTGGTTGAAGTAAAGGTTCTCATGTAGCATCTTTCTATCCTTATTGTTACATATATACATATATTGATACTATGGCATGTGGAATTGGAATCACATTCGGACCGGGTCCGCTACAAGCCTACGGCGCGAAAGTTCACCACCGGCATTGCAGCGCGCCCATTCAAACCGAGGATGTCTCCACATGAAGCGGACCGCGGTAGTCGAGGAACGATGTCTGATACCGCGTCGTTCCATCTTTGTGCTGATCTTGGCCTGCGCGTCGACGAAGGTAATATATTTGTGCCCCTCCAAAAATGAGAAAAAAAAAATTGCCGCGTCATTGTGTGCCAGCCACCCCGTCTCGAAGGATCCCCGCGCTTATTGGGGGAGGGCATACGCCTCCGAGTCGAAACCTCATCAATTTGAAGCCCTGCTTCGACTCGGCGTTCCAGCGGCCACCCACGAGTCCTCCCCCACCTCACATCTGAACAGGCACAAGGAGTGGGGGGGATAGAGATGAGGACGCCGCAGGCCCCCAAAAACAACTAGAGGCGTGAGGTACGGAATAGGCGCGATACGCGCTAGCAACTTGAGGAGAAGATGGCGGCGGAGGAAAAAACTGATGATGGAGACAAATGCGTGGGGGCCAGCTGTTTCTTGGGCTGCCTCGGCTCCTCCCGCAGCGTCTGCGGAGTGTAGGGGGCTCAAGCTCAAAAGCCTTGCGCAAATAGATCACATGAAAGATTTCCTATTATCTCTGGCAAAGGCGACAAGACCGACCCGAGGGCAGGGATGCAGAGGGGACTTTGAAAACGTGGCCGCGATGTCTGGGATAAGATGGTAGACGAGATTCAAGTGTCTGTGGTATGTTGATGCCTGAAACATCTGGGGCAAGGTTGATTGAGATGTCCACCATCGCGTCGGAGTGAGAGGATGAAATTTCCAGAAAGGGAAATAAGTAAAGTGTGGCGACGCTGTCTTCTTCGCACTCTTCCTGGTATCGGTTTTCCAGACTCGACCCTGGCATAGCCCATTGCCAGAGCTAGCAAAGCGTTCGGCGCGAAAAAACGGCTCCTAGAGCTCTGCCTTCTGAGCGCAGCGTTTTCTCTACATACCGAAAATACACGGGTGAAAACTGCGCCAATGCTCACGAAAACCGTCAGCGCGCTCATTGCTTTTTTACTGTACGGCACTTCAATCATTAATGCTCACTAAATCACCGTTACGAGAACGAGATTGATAAGGGGATTCTGAAACTGCTAGTAATATTTCTTCAAATCGGGATACTCCAACACAAGATGGAAAAAATAATCAAACTTCGTCTCGTTGGCACGGGGCACAGATATCGATGGAGGGTCACCCACTTGGGGCCACTGACAAGGATGTAAGTGAATTTGGTGATGCCGCGTGCCTCCAACCATTCACGCCCCCCATCTGTCACAGTGTGCGGTTCGCTGTCGCCTTTCGATGCCTGGAACGTGGAGCCATGGCCCTTTTTATCCATGTAAAAGGAATCAAATGTTGGAAAATTTGCGTCAGGTCGGTAGTAGTGGTCCTTCTGGAGTCGAGTCTCGTTGGCCAAGGGGAAGTTAACGGTCGTTAATGCTGTATATTCGGTCACGGTCCGGTTCTGGCGATGAGGCTCACGAAAAACCGACATCGTGCGGTTCGCCTGTAGGACCCAGTCAGACTCGTCCCTGGAGGCCCGCCACATATTGGTTATCGAGGTTGAGCTGGCCGCCGGGACTTTGGTGAACTCCCGAAGGCGCCACTTGCCACCCAACGCAATGAAAGCATGATGATGTTTGTCGAGGAGATCCCGGGCTGTCGCTTTGCACCCAGGGATTGCTATGCCGACAGTAATGGCATATAGCTTGCGACGGGCCATCTCGATACTGGTGTTGAGTTTGGCTAGGAGTTTCCCCTCCAAGTACACGGTCGGGGATGACAACCGGAATTTCTGCCGGTCTTCGTCGTCTATAGGTAACGCAGTAAAGAGCATGTGGCCGACGAGGGCATCAACTGCAACGATTGGGGAGGTGTGCGTCATAGCGTGGTGGATGATTTTGCTGTCCAAGGACCGCGCCGATTCATCGACCAGGGCTTCGAATGCGGGGAGATCGTGGCTGTCTTCATATACATGCCGGGCGGAGCCTCCGAACTTGTCGAAAAAAGTGTGCATGTCGCTGCCCGAGCAAATCTGGGGTTGAAGTGAGGATCTGACAAGTGTCAGTATCGGCACATTCTTCTGTGAACGTTAGTGGTACCCGGCAAAAAGCTCCTCCAGCGTCCAGGGTTTCATCAAACAGAATTGACGTGGACCGCGAATCTTCTCAGCCCAAGCCGTACGGCCTGCTCGAGAAGACGCCGCCTGGACGATGAAACGGTCGCATTCCGCCACCTCCTGGTGGGGGGATGAGAAGTCCACGTTGGAGTCAAGGAGAATCCAGGCGTTCATTGGTACGGCTAGGTGTACCAGGTACGACTTCCGAAGCACGAAGAGCCGGTCGCCATTATACACCAGCATGACATCTCGAGACCGCATGTACGCTGTCGGAAGCCGGGCGGCCACTCGAAGGTAAAAGATGACGGAGAGAAAGCGTGTCTTGCCTATGCAATCGATGAACAGAAGTGGAAAACGCAGGAGGACACACCTGGCCTATTCCGGGAAGCCCAGTAATGATGAGCGCACTACCACGTCGGTAGAAATGACCGTGGCGGGGGTGCTCGAAGGGGTTGGGGAATGTGGTCTCCTCAAATATGTCGGGGAGATTGTCCGGGATGTGCAGGCCCGGGTGGTTTGGGTTAACATCAGGAGAAATTTCCTCCCGCACTTCGGCGTCCTCCATCTGACTACCGCCAAAAAAAATCACGAAAGAGGATCTGGGAATAATTAGATGAGTTACTGTGCAAGGGAAGGTTCGGGGAAGTCCCGCTTCAGTTGAGCGACTCGCGACTGGCGGTCTAAGGACCACAGGACCGCGGCAAGGAGATTGTGGTATTCCTGCCTGATCATGAGGGCGAAGCCTGCGGAGGGCAGGTACGACGAGCCCTGCGTGCTCGGTATGATCCACATGTGGTCAGGGGTAATCACTCCGGGGTCGTCGCATTGGGGCCGAACGACGCGTCTTCTCTCTGGTGAAGGCAGCTCCAGCATGTCCAGGTGAATGAGATCTTTCTCCAGAAGGTTCGGGTGCAGCGGTTGCGGCGACGCCATCGTAAGTGAGGAACTCAGGAAGTGGAGAGCGATGTAGCGCCCACGGCGGTACCGCTTAGGTTCGTAGAGCCACAACACCGTAGTTCGGTGAAAGGTGAAAGGGGTGCTTAGGGGAGGAAAGGGGTGAGAATGAAACCTAAGAGGGAAATGTGTTATGTGTAATCGTGATTACGCTGTCTTCTTCGCACAGGATCGTTTTGCGCTTCAACTTTTGCCAAACTCAAGCTTTGTCGCGAGGCGCAAGGGCGAGGAGAACAACGTCGGAATCAGTGAGGGGATCCGGGAGCAGCTTTATACCCTTGCAATCCAATATTTCAGATCGTATACATCCACCCAGGCCTTAGTGGAACACAAGCCTTCCGTTCGTGACCGATACCCGTGATTGTATGTATATCTGTGAAAACGAAAGACTCCCATTGTCGCGCAGCGCCGGCATCTGCTCTCCCCAGCAATGCACAAATCCCGCATATCCTTCCTCACGTAATAACTCTCGTTCTCTCGCCTGATTAGGGTCGTACCGCTCGTCTAGGAAGCGCAGATGGCAGTGAACAGCACGCACAGAGCCCAGATCGAGTGGTTCGCTGTGCGCCCAGGTCCACGCGGATTTCGGTGCACTCCCCGTAGGCGAAAGTTGCAAGCTGCGTGGTGTGCGCGCCGGCACTGACGGGACGGTCACACGGAGTGATACCTGTTCTAGGCGCGGCATCGCACTCGAGATCTGCGTGAGGAGGGAGGCAAAAAGGTCTGCAAGGCGGAAAGGGGCAGCAGTGTCCGATGTCTCCAGCTCGAGTACGCGCAATGCGGGGAGGTGCGGAGCTTGGACAGCGTAGCAGCTCCCTGATAATAGCCAATCGTAAGTTCGGTTGATCATAACCAGCACTGGACAATAACGTACCTGGCATAGAGAAGCGCAGCCGGGTGAGCGTGGTGGCGGACGCTTGAAGGATTTTGGGGACCTGGTCTAGCTCCCCGTTATATATATTCGACAGATGCTGTACGGTAGGTGCGCCGGGGGCTGTCAGGAAAGTGACCATGGATTTTGTGGTGTGTATGAGGGTAAGTGTCCGAAGGGTTTGTTGCGGCGAAGCCAAGGGTAAACTCGACACCGATTCAGTAACATTCTCGACCGTCACCCCAGAAAGCGTCAGCGCCGGGGCAGACGCTGCTGCTGCCGCGAAGCGGATAAGCGCGGCCGGTATGGTGAGAGTGGAGAACTGGATCTTGTTGATGGAGGGAAGCAAGATAATAGACTGGATGGCATCTTCGAGCGCCTCCGGGAGAGCGATCCACCGCCTGCCCGGAGGCCCGCTGATCTCAAGCCGTTTTACCACAGCGAAGGCGGGGAGGACGGTCTGAAGCGGGGTATAACAGTCCGTCGGTTGCAAATGAATCAGATTTGACGCTTGTACCACGGAATTGGAATTGGAACTGGTAATGTGTCTTTGGGGTGGCGGAATGTCTATCCAGAGGCGCTTAACGTATGACGCAAGGTGCGGGGAGGACAGAAAGAGACGTTCTGCCTGCCAAGGGGACATAGGTCTATGGTCTATGGCAGCTTGGGCGGCGCTGGGGCCCGCAACGCGAATCTGTAAGGACCGAAACATTCGTGCTTGGCTGGCGCGGACAAAATGGATGGTTGCCAGACAAAATGCGTGAAGTGAGGAGTCTTCAAGTTCATCTACAATTTTCTCGACAATCTCTTGTGGTATGTTGATGCCTGAAAGCTCTTGCTCAAGAACGGGGTCCATTGGGATGTCTACCATTGCGGAGAGAGAATGAAATTTCCAAAAATGGAAATGTGTAACCGTGGTTACGCCATGTCTTCCAAGTTCTTCGCGCTGGTACCTGCTGGGACTTATCGTTTTGCCAGGCTCAAACTTTCTCGCGAGACGCAAAGAGAAGGCATGGAGCACAACGGGATTAATCAAATAAGCGGGGAGAGCAGCTCCGTACCACTGCAATTTTAAACAATATAATTACACATCCACCCTAAAACAAGAACTTCACATTCTGGTAAAACTCCAGCATCGGATTCTCCCCGCTCTTTAGGCGCGTGCGGGACAGGTCGGCATACGTCGAGAGGAACTGTGCGTGCGTGAAGACGCTCGACTTGCGCTCGCCCACCGGCAGCCCACTAGCACTCGTGACGCCGTCCACTGGCCGGCGCCGGTTGCTTGGGTGGTATGACGAGAAGTAGTCCGCCCCCAGCGCGAGAGGACTGCTCGTGCTCCCTGCGAGAGGGGTCAAGCGCGGCGCGCTCGTCGGCTCGGGTAGCTCGCCCATCGCGGGCTCCGAAAGGACGTGCTCGTACATATCCCGCAGCCGTCTAAAATTCGTCGGGAAGAAGATGTCGAAGTATCCCTGGGCTACGAGTAGTGTGGTGACGGGCACGGTGGTATTCTGAAAGCGCGTCTGCACGACAGGCGCATTGCGACCAGGGATGGCGTCGGGTATGGAGGAGAAGTCAGAGAGGAGGAGGCGGTGCCGCGGGAAGTGGTTGCGGAGCGTGCGCAAAAGGCTGAGGAGGCGCGTTGGTATGTACTCAGCGCGGGACAGGTTTGGCGCGAAAGGGAGGTTGGAGTAGGCTCGGAGGAGGGCGGGCGCCGCGCGGAGGACTCGGGGAATCGCTGGTGGATGGGCCAGACGCGTTTGGAGTTTTAAGAAAGAGGCGATGAGAGGGTCAGTAACGGGCGTGTAAAACATGTCATAGTCGCCTCGGTCGTCGATCGTCACGAGCGCCTGCAAAGGTCTGAGGGTCTTGAGGTCGTAACGAATCATGTCATGTGCAAAATTGTCCTAGAGAACGCATTCGTGGAATGAAAAGGCAGAGTTTACTGCAAGACTTACGATAACCTCCATGGCTATGATGAAGCACGGTGCAGGCTCTTTCTTTTCCCAGCGAAATATGCTCTTGTGGACGACCTTTACACAAGGATGACAGGACGCGAGCTTCTTCCTCTGCAACGCGACCAAACTCTCGCTGATCTCAATAATATGGTATCGCGTCCGGTCGTATACGTCCGGATGGTTGCTGCGCAGATAGTCGAGAATATTCATGGCCAGGGTGCCGTTCCCTGCACCAATTTCGTATATTATGAAGTCCTCATAAGGGAAATATTTGAGGAGATATTCTGACACGAGACATTTGGCCATAGCTATACCGTACCACGGCTGGAAGGCGTCAGCAGCATACACCATTCATTCAAGAGGTGCCACCTTAAAAAGCTCCGTAGGCGTGTGCCATATCTGCCGCCCAGGGCCATGGTGCAGGTCCGCACCATACTGCGCATATTGTTTGCCAATTTCCACCTGGAACTCGACAGAGTCCCGCAACTTCTCAAAGTCAAATGTGGTGTTCTGGGTGTCGAAGATGACTGCCTGCTTGGGGAAGTAGCCATAGTGTGGGTTGTACAGCGAGTCCTCGATCCAGTCGCGCACGAGCATTTTCACCTCCCGCGGGGGATGTTTACATTTTTCGAGTTCGTTTGCGTCGACAAGAGGATATCCAGCAAGCTCCTCCTGCGACTTTGCGTCTCCCTCGACGAGGGAACTTGAGTTGTAGTTCCATCTATCGGGCACAGTCTCAGGTTTCTCGGTCTCCGCTAGGCGTGGACGCGGTTTCTTCGAGTTTGATACTTTCGAAGCGGAACGCAGTAAACGGGGTATTTGGCGAGGTCGAGTGGCTGTTGTGGCAAGTGCCAAAAGCATTGAGCGAGCAAACGCGGTCACTTGGTCACGTTTGCCTCTTGCCTTTCTCCACGAATCAAGTCTTCGCTTTGGCGCCTACTCGCGGCTATTTGAACTGTTTGCTACTCGGGGCACGTCCTGGAAGTTATCTATACATATCGGAAGGAATCTGAAGCCTTTCCTCGAGAAAGTACTCTAAAGTCACGTCGAAGAGATAGTCAATGGCCTCGACGTCTTCAATATCCGCAGACCCTATTGAGCAGCTTGTGACAACATGGATGGTATCCGGTCGGGATGAGGAGGTCACCGCAGCTGTGGCAGGCAGGCTTGGCACTTGTTCCAAAACTCGGCCTTTTTTAACAAATTGCTTCCTAGAGGTCTCTGAAGGTCGGCTGCTTGGTGTGGTCAAAGCTCTTGGAACGTACCTTACCTCCGAACAGGATGATCTGCGGACAAAGGGTACTGTCAGGCGATTTCGCTGTAGAAGGTGCAAGTCTTGACCTCTGGCTGCAGGCGTCGATTTTCTAGCCACCGTCATTGCACGTTGTCCGGAAAAAACTCTGAACCGACAGTCTGGTAGTCGTTCTTTCTCGTTCAAAAAATCTCAATGCTTATTTTTTCCGCCTCAGTTAAAGTATTGACTGCGTTTTTCTGTGACAAGCTCGACGATACCGAGACGATCGTGCCCGCACTCAAAGGGCTTGCAAGTCTGCCTGCTATTTGCAGCTCTAGCGATGCCCTCCTCATGATAAACGCGCAAGTTTCTTGCCTTGATCTCTAATCATTTCTGACACTCCGTGCAGAGTTTTCAAACACGTAAAAATGCGAGCGCTAGTGCAATCCGTCCGGTTCCATGTCTTCACGATAATCGATGGATTAATAGCGAATCACAGAGAGAGTGTGTATCGTATCACGACCGAATCCACTTTGCTAAATCGCACAAGCTCTCAAGGGCATGAAGAGCGGATTCATCGTGCCTTACATTAACCTCGCAGAAGGCGAAAAAGACCCGCGCAACCTGCTCGTTGCGTTTGCCATCGCACGCGTCATTCTCATCGAGTTCGATCCTCTTGACCATATAGAAGTACGTGCCACGAAACCCTTGGGTATCCTCTTGACGCACTGTAGGCTCTTTCCAATATCGTCTTCTGCTACTTCCCCATAACGTTCCGCCCCCCGGCCAACGACCCCTACAGCATCACCCCGGAAGACCTGAGGATTGCATTACGGTTTCCACACTCATCTAATAGAGTTTGCATATATGCTCACCACACTCATCTGCAGCCGCTGCCTGAATGCGAACCCCGACTTCGGCCCCATCGCGATCCCGATTTTCCTAGAGAAGCTCGCTGCGGGGTCGCCCGCGATCAAGGTATTCACTTTTCTGATTTGGTCTTCGAAGCGCTGACCGACCATGTTTTAGCGCGACACGCTGCAAACGATGACCGAGTGCTTCCCTGTATATGGACCCGCCTTCTTGCGCACGGCCGCTCGGAAGCTGTGGAATGCCGTCAAGTTGGAGGTATCCCCTCTCGTTGCCACCATGATGGTAAAGAGTATTCATTTCGCCTAGATCTTCCAGCCCACGGACACCGCGACTGAGGAAGTTGCACTGGCGACGATACAGGCGCTCGTAGTGACGATACACGCCGAGGACGATGCACAGGACGAGGATCTGGAGGGTCTGGCACACGATGTGTGCGAGGAGTGCATTAGCATTCTGCGAGAACCCGAAAAAAGTCAGGCGAAACCCGCCATCAAGGTGCTCTGCGCGTTCATGACGACTACTCGTGCGTCCTTTCTCTCTCCCCAGCGTCTTCAATGAATTTGAATCGTTCCGTGCAGCCTCGGTTGCACGATACACGCTTGCACACGTTGTGCCGCATCTCCTCAAACTCTTCGTGGACCCCAACGAGGTACCGAGCAGACATCCCATTTTGCTACTGCTGTCCGACCTCATCGCCGCTGCACGCGACTCTATCAACGCGAAATCCGCTCTTATGTCGGATTCTCCTGTCGAGCCACTTCTCGCGCCGTTCAAAGACGAGGTCCTCGGCGCGCTCATTTCGGGTCTGGCGACCCTCACGACCGCCCGCGTAGCACTCGCGGGTCTGACTGGGCTCGTGTCGACCCCACGTCTCCTCTCCGACGCGGAGCTCGGATTCGTCGTGCTCAAGGTGAACGACGTCCTCCAGATGTGCTTGGACGAGGAGCATTCCGACGACAGGTATGTCCATTTCCAATTTGCTAGTGCTAAACCAACGAGAACCGCAGAAACGCCGTTCTCAAACTATTGATGACTGTCTCGTTGACGTCGCCGACGCACGTCCGCGACCAGACGCTCCCCCTTCTACTTACCTCTCTGCCCGCGCGTGCGCCCCAGCGAGACGCCGTTTCCGCGCGCGCACGCTACCAGCACGTCCTCAGCGCGCTCTGCACGCTCTGCAGCCCGCCCCCCCTCTTCCAGGCCCTCGTCTTGGCGCTCACACCCCGCCTCACCGCCCTCGCGTTCCCCGCCGATTCCGATGCCGACGGAGACCTCGAGCTCCCGGCGGCGTACCTGCATGCGCTCCTGACGGCAGTGAAGCGCACACTCGCAGGCAAAGTCGACGACGGGCACGCGGACGTCGCGGGGTACGCGGACAGTTTGGTGCCGGTGCTGTATGGGGTGTGTGTCCGCGCGGCGCTGCGGGGTGGGCCTGCGCGCGAGCCGCGCGTCGTTGGGGTGGCGGGCGATATCGTTGGGCTGGTCGTGCAGAGCCTCGCGCCGGCGTGAGTCTCTCCTTTCATCTTCGTTGATAGCGGAAGGCGTCGCTGACGAGAGTGGGCAGGAGGCAGCAAGAATTTGCGGAGGTGCTGTTCCCTTCTTTTCTTGCAGGGAAGATCGCCCCTTTGTGTGCGGAGGAGCACGTTTCGGCGGAGGATAGATTCTTTCCGTTCGCTGTGAGCAAAAATCTTTCGAATGAGCGGTGTATTGACCCTTCCTCGTATCTTGTATCTAGGCGGAAGCGACGACGGCTGAACGCAACCTCCTCGTGCTGTTCGAGGCAGGAGTCATCCCCTTACACCCATCTGCGAGTTCCCATCCCATCCCATCCTGGCTACCTTAGTTGCTCACTCGTACCTGCAGGTCACGATCAGCGCGGACATCAACATCTGCACGGAGGCGATCCTCGTGCAGGGCCTCGCGCACGCCGACACCCCCCGCCAGGCGGAAGCGGTATTCCACATCGTCGGGTCGATCGTTAATAAACACGTCGACGGTGCGCTGACCTCAATCCAGCCCATCTTGGTATTAACCCCACTTCTCTTCCTTCCTCCCTTCAGAGCTGGGCCCGTTCCTAGAGCACAAACAGACGGTGTACTGGCCCACACAGATCCTCGACCCCACCGACACGTCGCCCGAACGCCGTCGGCAGGCGATCGGCGTCTGGACTTGGGTGCGCCCTTTTCCTTTCTTTTCATATAAATCTTTCCTTCCTCGCCGAAGCTAACCCGCCCCAACACCACAGATCTGCAAAGCCCTCCTCGTGCGTGCCCACCCCCTCGCGCTCCCGCTCATCCACCGCCTCTTTGACGTCTTCCGCGACGACGCCATCGGGGCGGACGCAGCGCGGGCGTTTGGACAGATCGCGGCGGCGGACGGGGTGCTGACGAAGCCCAATGCGGCGGTTGTGAAGGTGCGCTTTTCTAGTTGTTTGGTTTTTTGGTTGTTTCTCTCTGGGGACTTGGGGAAGGCTGACTGGATGGGGATTGATGTAGTTTTTGTGGGCGCAAAAGTTCGCGAGTGGGATTTTGGGAAGGTTGATGGAGGGTGCGAGGGATGATGGTGGTGAGTCGCTTCTTCCCTCCTGCTGCTGTATCGATGTATGCAACTCTGCAATCTGAACCCGCTGCGATGCAGATCCGACACTGCAGCACGCGAACTTGATCGCGCTCACGGCGCTGATCAGGGCGATCCCGAGCGCGGCGTATGTGCATGAGGTGGCGCAGGTGGCGTTGTCTGTTGCGTGCCTCAGTTCCGTTCGCTCATTATTATATCATCCCCAGCTCCTCCCGCTCCTCCTCCGCGCGCTCGCGCTCCCGGGCGCGGACGTGGCGCTCCGTGCAAATGCGCTGGACACGCTGCTGCTCAGCACGACGAGCGGCTCTACCACCAGCATCACCGGGGCCAAGGAGAACCGCCACGCACGCGGTCCTGGCGGGGCACGCGCCCGCGCTGGTGCGGCAGTTGCTTGCGTTCATCACTAACGCCGGAGAGGGGGGCCGCTTACCTCTGCGGTGGGTTTCCTCCTCCCTTCCTTCCTTTCCCCAACTAACTAACTAACCCACCCCCACCCAACCTCCTTACTTACTACCACCCCAAACCCAAACCAACAGCGCATCCTAACACCCACCCTCCGCCTCCTCCACACGCTCCCTTGGCGGTGCGGTACGCGGTGCTGCACCCGTAGATATTCTGTCAATTTCTATGAAGATAAAGTTTGAAACTAAAATTTGGTTCAAGGTACAAAGCGGAGGTGCTGCGCGGTCTGGGGGCGGCGCTGGATGACCCGCGGAGGGGGGTGAGGCGGGAGGCGGTTGATGCGAGGTGCGTTTTTTTCTTCTGGTTTTGTCTTTCCTTTGCCCCCTTTCCCCCTTTTTTTGTTGGTAGCCTGGCGTTTGCTGATGTTTTTCCCCGCTTGTGTAGGGAAGTGTGGTACGTCGTCTGATTCTCATGATGAGAGGCTGTGTGTGCTGAGGTTGGTGGGCAGGTTTAAGTATACTGGATGAGGGTTGTGGATGGTAGGGGTGGTGCTGCAATATATCGTGCGGGACTGAAAGGGAACAACGACGAATGCGCGAGCGGAGGAACTGTGGATATTAACGACGGCGTTGCTTCCATTATACATGAATGAATCTTTCTCTCCGTAAATCCTTGTTTGTCTCTCGATTTTTCGGGAAGTCTGGTACGCCACTCGATACAAATGCGTAATACAGAACAAAGAGGAGGATTATTATCTATTTGCGCATATTACAAACGCACGGATACTCGTCTCCTGCACGACCTCCACGACCTCGCGTTAGAACGCGCGTCTAGAGCTTAGAATCGCGGCGGCAGCAACACCGTACGCGGCCAACTCACCTTTATAACTTTGCCCCCCCCCGCACCCAAGAACGACGATGCCAGAAGACGTCTTCCTCGCCTCCCCGCGCAACCCTCCAACCGACGGTCCACGGCCTCCCTGCGCGCGCTCTCCTCCTCGTCGACGCTCGCAGACAGCGGCGGCGGCGGCGGGTTCTCGCTGGCGCACGAGCTCGCGGTCGCGATGATGCCTGAGCCGTCCGCGGGGTCGAAGCTGCTCGCAGAGGAGTTCGGGATCGAGTTCGACGAGGGCGCGGAGGGGATCGATGGCCCGGCGATACACATCCACGACGCCGAGCACGAGGTGCCCCAGGTGCCTGAGGACGACTTTGGCGGCGGCGACCCCGCGTTTGCGTCCCCCGCGCGCGCGTCTGCGGCGCCGCCACGCGCACAGCCGAGCAGGACGCGATGCAGGTGCTGGCGCAGGACCTCGAGTCGACGGACAACTTCCTCGCCCATCTGCGGCGTCTCGATGCAGACGCGTCCCTGCCGCCGTCCACCTCCTCCGCGTCCTTCCTCACCTCCTCCTCCTCCGCCTCGTCGACGTCGCACCAGCCCGTCCTCGAGCGCCTCGCCTCGGACGTCATCCGCCGCATCAACGACACCGCGCGCGACCGCGAGGGCCAGCTGCGCGAGCTCCTCGAGTACGAGCGCGAGTTCCGCCGCATCGGCGCCGAGGTCGGCGGCCAGGACGTCCTCGGCCGCCTCGACGAGCTCGACCTCCCCGCGCCCGACGACGAGCCGCCGCCCCCCGCCGCGGCGATGGTGGCGGAACTCGACGCGCAACAGGAGGACTCGCCTGTGGCGCGCCCGAAGCATTTGCGCGCGTTCTCGCAGGACTGGGAGACGGACCCGGATTTCGATCGGCTGGGGGACCATGTAGAGGGGGAGACGGACCCTGCGTACGACCACGAGCACGAGCACGACGACGGCTCCCCGCCTGCATCGCCCCCCGCCGCGCACCCGTCCTTCGCATCCTCTCTTTCCTCACATCCCCCCGCCTCAACAACATCCAAACCCCCCTCCACCCCGACCCCCGCGCACCTCGCAGCAACACACCTCGCCGCTCTCCGCGCACTCACCACCTCCCTCGCCGCGTCGCTCACCGCGCTCTCGGAGCACGCGCAGGTGAACGCGGCTGCCACCGCCGACGCGGGGCGTAAGCTCCGTGCGCTAAGGAACCGGCTGGGGGGGTGGCGCGGGGAGTGGGAGGGCGCGGAAAGGAGTCGGGGGAGGATTGAGCGGTGGGAGGGGGGGGGGGGGGGGAGGGGTGGGCGCTTCGGATGGGAGGGAGGGGCGAAGGGGAGTGAGGGGAACACCCAGGAAAGCGGGAGGGCACACGAAGCGCGTGGACGGGCGCGTCGTCGTGCAAGAGCACCTTCGCGCGTTGAGGTGGCGCTCGCGGAGGCGGCGGTTAAGACCAAGGCGATTCAGGTTATGGCGGCGTCGTAGGGGCGCATATAGATTCCCATTCATACCTACACGTACTCACGAATTAAGATATACACACATTCTGCTTTTTCAGTGTACCTTTTTCTCGGTTCTGGATTCATCACGACGCGTTAAGAGGAAGGGGGAGGAGGGAGGAGGCATGCATACTCATTCAAATTCGAATGTATAGTTAGATACAGACATACATTTGTGTAGACTAGCTTTTTGTTTCGTCGAACAACTTAATTTTCTGGGTTCGGGCGAGGTTCGATAGGTTTTTTGCCAGCTGAATGAGAGGCAAGGAAGCAGACTCACGTAGATTAGATTAGATACCGCCACCTGGAAGCCGAGCGGCCGAGGCCATCTTCCCACACACCGTTGGCGTTAGCGCCCGCACCACTAGACGCTCAGCGCCGTCTTCTATCTCATTATTGGCAGGCGCTTTACGCTTAACCTTCTTCTTCTCTCTTGTTCTAGTCCACTCGTCCACTCTCGCCGACGGACTACCTCAAAGTTTTTTGTTAGTACAAGCCTGGGGCTGAGCCGGCGGCAAGCTTACGGCAAAATATTGATGGCGCATCACTATCATGATCAAACGCGTTGATCATGATCGTCGCTCCCTTGTCGCTCGCGGGTTTTTCATTTACCCGCTACAATTACAACAAGGTACACAATTGCAATTGGCTCATCTGGTACGTATACACGTTGATTCATTTTCTGAAGGTGAGCCCTGGGGAACACCAGGTCCAGTGGATATTTCACGAATCGAAGGTTTTCGTTCTTCCCGTCCTCTGTCATTGTCAAAGCTGACTGACTTCAAGAAAATGGATCCGTCGTTGAACTGATACGTATCCGTCGATGGATCTCTGATGGCCGACCCTACCAGACTGTTCCCGTCCCTGGCATATTAGCATTCGGTGTGAAGAAATGCCTACCCCACCTTCCGTGTCCACCACGTCCATCGCCCCCCTCGCAGCTCTGCACCCTCACTGTCTTTTCATGCTAATTTACTGAGGTCAAAAAACGCTCCTGCCAGTCCTACACCGACCGCCGTCTCGAATCCTACTATATCAGCCCTAGCTAGAGAATATCTGCTATGGGCTCCTGGTATTCAAAACCGAAGGCCCCCGGATTCCCGCCTTCTGGTCCGAAGACACCAGCCATCCCCCCCGCAACCCCCACGCCTCCCCCGCCTCCCCCTGCTACTCCGCCCACGTCCACACCTGAGCCCACATTCACGCCAAAGCCCCCCCCTCCACCTATTACTACTGCTGCGTAGGTGAACGATAATCCCGCGGCAGCGCAGCTGATCCTGTCCAAGCGATCCAGCGCCGCCGCCGCCCTCGTCAGCAGCAGGTCAGCCCTCGGCCGCACCGGCAGATGGAAGTGGAAGCAACAACAACGCCAACGACCAGTGGTCATACCAGCGACACCCAGGCCAAGCCAGAACAACTCCGCCGCCCCGCGGCACCTTGTCCCAGTCCCAAACCACCGCCCCCGCCGCCCAACCCCTCCCTCTCCCTCCGCATCTCCGTCCCCGTTCTCAGCGCCCTCATCCGGCACGAGCCCCAGCTTCACGTTCACCGGCCCCAACGGCGCATTCGACAACCCCGCATCCGCGTCCGCCCTCTTCTCTCCCTCTCCCTCTCCTGCTTCCCCCGACACCAGCGCCGGCGCCTCCACCATCGCCGCGTCCACCAAATCTAAATCCACCCACCTCGCGCCCATACTCGCGGGCGTGCTCGTCCCGCTGCTGCTGCTCCTCCTCGGCGCGGCCGCGCTCGTGGCGTACAAGCGCCGCCAGAAGGTGCGCGACCGCCAGGAGTGGGAGCGCACGCATGAGGAGATTGCACAGGCTGTGCGGAACGTCGGCGGTGGGCCGTGTCGACGCCGCCCAGGTCGTGGACACACTTCGAGAGCGCGGCGGAGCACCTGAGGGGAAGCAGCCGTTGTTCGAGCCTGAGTCTAAATATTAAATATTAAATAAGAGCAGTGGGTGCAACACAGACAAGCTATGCATGAAGGCGGGCGATGGAAGTTACTTGGCTTGCTTGCTTACTATACCGGGCCATTGTTGGCTGTTGGACTCACCTTGGCTGAATATTCGAACCTTGTCGTCCGCTTGTACTATGTAGTACTGTACCGGTACCTGCATGTACTTAATTCCCACCAGTGCTTTTCGTTACAAGTTAACTTGTCTGTCGTGTGTGCGTTCCCATTTTCATTATAATAACGCGCACACCTCTCGATTCCGTATAACGCACCTCTACTTAAATGAAATTGAATACTTAGAAACTACACAAAACACCGTCCGGCTTCGTCTCCAGCACAGCAAGCACCATTGCATTAAATCAAGCTAGACGGCTCCCGAGAATGCGAGAGCAACGCGTGCTCACTCCCATCGGCGTGGTGCCCCAGAGAGCCTCGCGGGGCGCTACTAACATCTGGCGCGGCTTTCACGTCGCCCCACGCGGGCGGCCCCGCCTCCAGGACCGCGGCTGGTGGGGCGCCGCCGACCTGGCGCACAGCAGCCGCGATCTCCTCGTGCGTGCGCTCCCACTGCCGCCGATCGTGCGCGCGCTGGCGGCGCTTGTAGATGACGAAGGCAGCGACGCCAAGGACGATGAGCACGAGCGGGACGAGCACGCCTGCAACGATGCGGGTGGTTTTGTGGTGGTTTGTGGTAGTGGACGCGGCGGTGAGGGCGGGGGGAGACGCCGCTGGGGGTGGGAGGGAGCCAGAAGGTCGGGAAGCTGCGGATGGATTTGGGCCTGTGGTGGAGTCTGTTGTTGCTCCGAACGCGGTGGAGTTGCTCGCGCTGGTGGATATAGTCGACAATACCGTCGATGTCTCAGTATTGTTGGAAGAGGGAGGGAGGATGGATTCTGTGGTTACGGAAGTGGAGTCCTCGGCCGGGTCCGATGTTGGAGTAGAGCTTACATCATGCAACGACGAGGTAGTAGTAAGAGTACCGCCCACAAGTGTCGATGTCGCGTTAGGGGTATTTTGGCTTGCTGAGGGTGAATGCTGGCCCGATGGTTCCGCAGGCGATACCGACACAGTCTCCCCGGGAAATTCGTGACTCCCAATGGCCGTCCACCAAGCGTACACGGGCAACGGCACTGTTACCGTCTTGGCATGGTCCCTATCGCCGCCGTGACATTGCACTCAGCAAAACTGCAGAGGAGCTGTGGTAATGGCGCCTACACATTTAGTAGAGAGCTTCCGGTAGCCTCCCACCAAGAACTGACAGCTGGAGGTACAGCCGGGGATCCTTGGCCTTCTCCTTCTCGTTTGTCGAGCAGAGTTTGACGCGCGGATGGGCTATTAGGCATATTCGACACCGTCGACTGTCGGGTTTCCGGCTTCCGTCTGGATTAATCGAAGTCTAAGCAGGCAGGCAGGCCGTATGCACGAAGGTGAAAGTTCAGAGCGAGTAAAGATGGGGATGGGTGGTGGGTTTACATCGCCCTGGGGCCTGCACTGCAATGCACATCTTCCCGGTCACTCCAGATACGCGACGGCGATCCGTCCCAGAGTGTTATTAATACTATCGCATCTTGTTGAGGTAACAGGGACAAGGGAGCTGATCTGCTCCCACTCATGAGAATACGTTACTTTAGCATGGGAGCGAGCGACAAGTTTTTGAGGGTACAATGGGTTTGGTCCTTGTCGCCAAGTACTGTGATGGATGGACGTGCTCCCGTTGATCGATCGCGAAGAGTGCATAGCACAGCGGGTTCTGAAGCCAGAGCGTTTGCGCTGGCAGACTCGGAGTAGGCCCAGGATAGGCCCTGCACAACATGTGCATCATGGCACCAAGCTGCAGAGGATTTTCAGAGGCCGCATAGAAATCAAGCTATAGTTGGACCCTCGAAACATATCCAGAGTCAAGGATTGGTAGCCAAGAATACAGCGATTGCGGGAGCTGGAAATCGACGAATCAAGATGAAGGTTGCAAGCAAAACGTCTTCGACTTGATCATGACAGATGCGAAACATGCACAAATTTAGCTCTTACAGCACTTTTCATATGTATGCGGAAAACGAAAAATAATTCCGGACGTTTGATCTGTTCACACGCCCCTGAGGGCTGGCATCACAACTGAATATTGTGCCATTCTCTGAGGTATCAATGCATTGGGGGCATTCAACAAGTATACAACTGTAAGGAATTGATTTTGGAGGGCACTGGATGGTACTATCACAGTAGTATGGTTGCAATCGGCAACCTGCGATGTCACTGGATCTGGTCCACGGCGGAGAGTTTGAATGTGGAGGATCTCGGGGATGACGAAGGGCGAGAGGACACGCTAGTGGGTCGTATTGGTATGGAGCGATTTAAATAAATATCAAGTGAGACGCACTAGGGTTGGCACGACATCACCCATCGTTGTTGGAGCTTACATCTCACATCCTGGCAATATGTGAACGAACCTGGAAAGTCCGTAGACCAGCTCTCAGGTAAGTTCCCCCAAATAAAAGCATACCCTGTGCAGGTATGAACAGTCGACCCCTCCTTGGCCCATCCACGAGCTATACTGAGCACCGACACTTCAGATACCGCCCCGCTCCGCCTCGGCGTGCGAAAGTTCTAGTGGTGGGAAAGTTCGGTTCGGTTCAGGTTCAGACATTTGCTGAACCTTGAACCTGAACCCAGGTTCAGGTTCGGTTCAGGTTCGAACTCGGTTCGAACCCCCAATTTTTTCCCACAGAATAATATTGAAATTTGAGGCAACCAAAGCTCAATTGGGTACTTGGTGAGTGTCAGCCATATCATTGGTCCTTACCTAGAGGTAATCTGTACTGTCTGAAGCTTTGAAAGTACAATTCTCATATATTTGGACAAAATATTGAACTTTGATTTCAATTAGAACAGTAATATATTTCACTAGAAACACATCTGTAGCCTACAGGACCCTCTAAAGTATTGTATTGTACAATTGGTGAGGGATTACACATCAAATGGGATGAAAATACACCCTGAAATGATGAAAATCAGTCAAAAAAATGCCCAATCGGTTCGGGGTTCGGTTCAGGTTCAAAAAAATATTTTTTGGCCTGAACCTGAACCTGAACTTCGGTTCAGGTTCGGGCATTGGCCGAACCTTGAACCTGAACTTCGCGTTCAGTTCGGTTCGGTTCGAGTTCGAACCGAAATCTGAACCGAACTTTCCCACCACTATGCGAAACTCAAATTCAAGTTGTTGACGTCGTTATGATGGCAAAAATATTGTCGGTATGGTGCAAGACATACTCAGACTGCAGTTGGGTTGGTTAGAAGGTGCAGAAGTGGTGGGAAAAGGAAAAGGAGAGTTGTGATGCCAGGCCTCAGGGGCGTGTGCACAGATCAAAGGTCCTGACTTATTTTACGTTTTCCACATACAAATGAAAAGTGCTGTAAGTAGTACTCAAGGACAACCCACTAAGTACTAGCGGTATTGCCTGGAGGATTGCTCATAAAAAAATGCACACTGATAAGTATGAGGCGCGTAATTCTTAGTTCAGTTCAATTCACGTTTTTCAAGTCAACTCTCCAGCGCTCCAGCCGCCAGCGCTTGGATGAGCGCTAAAAAGCGGGTGGAGCCGAGGTGCTCATAGCGGAGTTCAACTTGGCTTCAGACAGAGAACTGTAATTTTAATAAATTTAAAGGAAGACCTGGTCCTGGAGAGATATATGGCAGATTCGATGATCTTGGTTACACTTAAAAAACCTCTCTCGATGCCACAAATTGCAGACGACGTAAATTTAAGGTGTGCGCTAGACGTCGACAGCACCTTTATAATTATTAGATATCAGGTTCCATCTTGTTGTGCTGGAACATTCGACGCGTCGCGTCAGACTCACGTTCTGAAGCATGAGAGATGGTCTCACCCACAACTCGATACAATGCTTTGAATGCCTAACGCGAGCAGGTACGGAGGGAGAGCTGAAGACTCAGAGACTTCAACTCAAGTCACGGTGGCGAGATAAGGGCCCGGAGATACCCGAGGTCACGAGCTTGATGTTGATGGGAGTCTCGGCTAGTTCTGAGTCGCCGAACGCCAACGGACAAGTTTGGGACCTGCTGCAGCCTCAGCCTGCAGGCTGCAGCAGATCTCATATAGCTGAGTACCCCACGCTTGTCGCTCGTCATAGCGCCGGACCCGGCTCGCAATATCTCGACAACTGACATCGACACATCGACAACTTGCATGACACAAAAAATCAGGTTTTCTGTAATCTTCCATTCCTTGAGGTTCCTTCCTGTTAGATTCCCGTTCTGTCGTGACAGTCGCGTTCTAAAATGTTAACTGAACTGAACTAAGCGCCCCTAGTATCACGTTTATATAGCGCGCACCCTTTAAGACCGCTTTGCTTCAAGGTTGACCTCTCGGTTACCCATTAGAAGAATGTCGCAAGCTCCGACGCCAGATTCGAACCCCGCTGCACTTCTACCTCCAGATCTTGCGAGGCAGCTCCAGGTTGCGACCTTGGTGATTGTAGGTACAACAGCAGTGCGTAGATCTCATTCCCTGTATTTTCCATCCTTACATCCCCTGCCAAGGTGTTGATCTGGGATATTTTGCACCACCTGAAGGACAATTACCACCTTGTATTCCGGTACAGATTTCGATTATCTACTGCTGCATACTTTTGGCCAGGTAAGGACATCGATTCTTAATGTTCTGCTTGTCTAACATTCTCGCCAGGATTGCATCTTTGGTCTACGCCCTTGGGTTCACTCTACTTGCTAGTACGACTTGCTAAATGTCTGCTGTTTTTCACTGAATCTGAATGCTTGACCCAGCATACTGTACCATTTCGACCAAGTGTTCATAGGGTGTCACGCGTCACCTCAAGTGTTCATTTTTTTAGGTGTTCATTTCTCGGCAATCACGAAAAAATTACCATATATGGTAATCCGGCATCCGCCGGACGGGAAATTTTCGCATTTTTTGGCCCGAAACCCAGTGTCACGCGTCACCAGTACCTCAAGTGTTCAGTTCAGAGGCCCGGGTCACGCGTCACCTGAACACTCGGTCGAAATAATACAGTATCCCATACCCGATTGCCAGACGGCTGTGATCATTTTCAACTGTGGTCACGGTCTCCTGGTCTCATCAGGCACCACGACTCTCCTTTTCTTCCTCTGAGTGCGCGCTGTATACGGAGGCCAGCGTCCTGTCACCTGGATTTTCGGGTTTTTGTGGATCTGTGTAGTGGCATCCGCTGTAACAGTCAAGGGGTAAGCGAGATTAAAATTTCGACCACTGGGTCGGAAAAGTGGATTAAGGCCCTTCAACCTACCTACCCCCCTTAGCCGAGCACAGCCACTTCCAAATCCGGTAATCCCGTCGGCCGATCAATAAATTTTTTCTAGTCCTGTACCTCTACTTGACCTCTACAGCTGGGCACATTCATATTTCTTGTGGATGAATTGAAACCTAACAACTTCTATCTCTTTTGGCACCTTGTCCCACCAACATTTTAGGTCACCTGGTGGGCGGCCCGAGGTTGATGATCACGTGAATATATAAATATTTTCACATTTTTTGAAAAAATCATCCAAAACGTGTTTTCAGACCATTTTGAACCTTGGTCAGAAAAGTGGAATAAGAGCCCTTCGAGACCCCCCTATCCCCAGCCGGTGTCTCGGCATTTGCCGGTGCATACCCCTTGGTAACAGTCCCCATAGCCACCAAAGCCACTCGAGTCGGGTCCCTGTGCCTTGTTACTAAGATCTCTTCTTACGCCGGAGCCTCTGCCACCGTTTTAATGCTGAATGACACAAGCGTCATCCTCGCTATATCCTACCGCTTGCTTGCAAACACACACCGCGATCGTACCATTGGAGATAGCATCCAAACGTTCTTTAGCGGTGCGCCTCATCTGCACACCTTCTCAAAGGCGGTGTTTCGGGATGGACAAGCATCAGGAAAAAGCAAAGTTGCCGTATAGCTCCGTATAGCCCCACATAGACGACATAGCCGCCATAGAAGATCGACCAACCCCATAGTAACGTGGGAGGGGGTAGGTCAACCTCATAGCCGCTCATAGACCACCATAGCGTGGCTTGGTTCTCTCATAATGCCCATAGCCGTAGCACTCAGAGCACTCATAGCACTGATAGTAGCCAATGAAAATTAATTTCGCAGCCAGCTTTGGCAGTTCTGTAGCATTCAAAATTGATTGTATTCATGCCCATACGCTAATAAATGATTCTAAGTACTTCCACGCCATTGACGCAACAAGGCGCAACGAGAAATGAATGGATGGCGGGATGCGGGGAGTGGGTGATGTAGTTGGACCCGGGGGTGAAGCAGCCGTGCGATTTGGGGTTGGCGGGTATGACGGCACAGTGATCAGAGGGCTGGGCGGCGATGACGCAGACGTCGTTGGGATTCTCGACGGCGGCGATGATCCGAGCTGTGAGGACCACTTTTCCCAGGTCTTGCTGATGTTCGGGATGTGGTCTGTTCGGACACAGTCAGCACAGCGAGAGCGAAGGTGAGGGAGGAAAGTAGCTACCTCTACTAGATCTAGCATGCCGCGGACCTCACAACATGACATCCCATCCTATCTCTCCTCGATGGCTTGCGCTGGTGGTTGGCAGAGGACTTGAAGCTCGTCAAGCATAGACAGCAGTAGACTTTAGACTTGAAGTTAGATCTTGAGGCAAGAGACTTTGAGGGCCTTGAAGTTGAAGGATTTGAAAGGCTGCTCTTGAAGGGAGGGAGCACTGCAGATGATGCGAGGCAGACCAGGTGCCGGACACTGGCATACGGAAGAACGCCAACAGTCCGAGCTGCCAGTGAAGGTACCAGAGCTTGAGCATCGCGAGAACTTGGCGGCGGGAGAAGGGACGATAGAGAGAGCAATGTCGGAGAAGATGGTGGGAGACGAGAGAGAGACGACACGACAACGAACCATTTGATGCCGTTGCCAGATCACGCAATCGTAGCAACGTGCGCTGGCATCAAATGATTTGTCGAGCGGAGTTTCAATGACTTCGTAGAACATTTTGAAACAAAGCTGTAAGTAAATATGTACCTTTCTCTCATTTTCAAGTTGATTGCACCCCTGCCTCTAGCTTCGTAAGTACGTAACAAATTACAGGCTCACTGGCCATTTTCATTTATTTCACTTTGATTCAGTATGGCTCGCTCGCCGGTCCGTTCCGAAAGTTAGTAATTTTACATACTTAGTACACTGATATGGAGCAGTGTTCATAGACGACAACGGCGAAGGCTCCAAGTTCATAGACCGTCATAGCTTCCCATAGTAACATATGGTGTCGGGAGCCGCACTCATAGCTCGCCATAGCTTGCCATAGACTGCCATAGCTCCTCATAGCTGCCCTTTCGTCTATGGGGCAACTTTGGATTTTCCTGATGTCAACAATATTACATGTGCGTACACTGCATCAGCCTTTTAACAAAAAGATTCGCGGTTTTTGGCGGTTGTCAGGTTGCCGTAACCTCAGAACCTCAAATTGTGCCAAATTACCTCCAAATCTGTGGAAGTATTATGGTGAAAACAACATGAGTTAGAGCTAGATGAGTTCAGAAGATCACTACATACCAGATCCCACCAAATAAAAATAAAAATACCCAGAATTTTGCCCTTCAACCAGGTCGAACTTTGGAGGTTGTGCGAAGGATGACATAGGGTTCGGATGTTTTAAGGTTGCGCCGAGGTTGCGTCGATCTTGGTGATGGTTGCGAGGTTTTTTGACGTTGTACAACGTCAAAATCAAATTGTCAAAAGTCTGATGTGCGATTCACAGTGGGGCTGCATTGAGCTTTTAATTTGCTCTAGGATAGCAATTCTCAGCAATGTGGTGACGATCTCGCTGGTGTATGCGGCTGGCATTAGTGCAGTCTACCACGGCATGATGTCAATCCCAAACATTACGCTCACCAGTATTATGGCTTGTCGTGTATACCGCAATACGACTTTTCACGAGCGCCCTCGTGCTATGGGCCTCGAGCTCTCCGCGACAAGCAATTCACGGAGCACACCGCCCAGGATCACTGTTCCTCTGAGCACGGACCCGCAGTCTGCCTCTAAGGACACAGAGTCATCTGCTCGAATTGCTATGGCTGGGATCGACAAGTCCGAATTAGTTTAGGCATCTGCGGTACGGTCCCAAATTTAGGACGCGGGCTTGGGAAGCAATTTTGTTTTTATTGCCATGCTGCAATGGATAAAGCGCTTCTTTCCAACTTGTCTCGTTTCAGGTCGTTTTAAACAGAGTTTCATCCAATTGTAGCCTTCGAATACCTTTCATGCTCAAATTCCCTGAAATTTCCGTGGTTGAGATCTTGTTCAACATTCAACATTATCACGGCAAAGTCCGTTCGGAGTCTGAAGATATCAAAAACACAAATTTGGTACCTACGGTGACATTGAGGTTTTGGGCCCGATTACTGGGATAATTCTATTTGGCAACCCGGTTGCCAGCATGTTTGGGGTTGCTAAATAGGTTTTTCTATTTGGCAGCCCCCGATAAGCGATAATCTTTCGGCCAACGTTCGGCACGATAGCTGGCCTATCTAATCTCCCGTGATCTTGATGGTGTTCAAGTTGCATTGGTCTGAACCGCCAGCCTCCAGGCTTTTCTGAATGTACTTAGTTGACTGGGAACCCTAGCTAGGCCAATCAATTCATCCCACCCTCTTCAGGCTGTTTAATAAAGCTAATCTGAGTATGATATACTGTAAAAATGAAGGTTTTGTACTACTAACGTTGCGTGCCCTAACTGGTAGACTTCCGCTGCGCAAAGACATTTATTGAATTTTGTGTGGCTTGGCTGAAGGCCTGCCAATTCACCCCACACTCTACTTAGGCTGTTAAATGAAGATAGTCTTAGGATAAGAAATTGTTCTATACACTAAACCAAAGGTTTTGTATGACTAGGATTGCGTGCTATGTTCCTTGAATATTTTATTAGTATAGATAGTGACCTTCTTTACTACACTCCGAGCACTCTTGTTCTCTCACTACTAGTTGTCGATTATCAAATTGATTGGCGATCTTATCAGAGTTTACGCTGCCAGGTTCTATTTGGCAACCCCCCAAAAATCTTTGGGGCTGCCAGGGGGTTGCCAAAGAAGCCGGGTTGCCAAATAGAATTATCCCGATTACTGTGCTCAAAAAAACGTCAACTCGAAAAAGATTGATAGACAAGAATACGGATAATTCTATTTGGCAACCCGGCTTCTTTGGCAACCCCCTGGCAGCCCCAAAGATTTGGGGGGGTTGCCAAATAGAATCCGGCCGCCTAAACTCTGATAAGATCGCCAATCAAATTCGATAATCGACGGCAATAGAGCGTTCAACGTTCAACCCTCTAGTTCTGGGAGCTCGGGCATTGAGAAGACAAGAGTACTCGAGTATAGTAAAGAAGGTCACAGCCAGTGCTTATAAAATATTCAAGGAACATGGCACATAATCCTAGTAGTACAAAGCCTTTGTTTTAGTGCATAGAACAATTTCTTATCGTAAGACCATCTTCATTTAACAGCCTAAGCAGAGTGTGGGGTGAGTCGGAGGGCCTTCAGACAAGCCACACAAAAGTCAACCAAGTGTCTTTGCACAGCGGAAGTCTACCTGTCAATGGCACATAATCCTAGGAGTACAAAACTTTGATTTTCATGTATAGATCATACTCAGATTAGCTTCATTTAACAGCCTGAGCAGAGTGTGAGGTGAGTTGGCTGGCCTAGGATTAATGACGTTCAGAAAGGCCTGGCAGACTGGCAGTTGAAGATCACCGAAGATTAGATAGGCCAGCCGAAAGATTATCGCTTATCGGGGGCTGCCAAATAGAAAAACCTAATTGGCAACCCCAAACATGCTGGCAACCGGGTTGCCAAATAGAATTATCCCGAGAATACAACTACAACAATATAGCAGGAGCTTGAAATCCGCGCATCAAGATGAAGATGATCTTCGACATGATGCGATGCGCAAATTTCGCCCCTACATAGGGATTGCTCAATGCTCATAAGAAATTGTACACTAGATTGTACACAGAAACGAATGATGCCAGTAAGTAATAGACAACTTAACTGTACAAAATACGCTACTCGTGAAGGTTAGATAGCATGGTCACCAGGAGGTCCGTATGACGCATCGAACTGCACTGATTCCACCGTGCTTTGACGACTCGGAGGCTCCGCACCGTCCTGCACATTGAACGCCGAATACGTGTGCGAAAGTGCCGGAGAGTGCGCAGCCCTGAACGTCGGAGACCGCACCGGCCTGAACGGAATTGCGGCGGATTGCTCCGCGGACTGATGCGCGACGGGCGCATCAGTAAAGGGATTCGTGACGGTGTCGCCGCTGCCTTTCGCCCGATCTAGGTGGCTCCAAACACCGCTGCCCGCGTACGGAGTGGCGTTTCGTGGGACTGGGCTCCCGACCTGGCGGACGGCGTCCGCGATAGCCTCATGGGTGCGCTCCCACTCGCGCCGGTCCCGGGAACGCCGGCGACGCTTGTGCAGCACGAAGGCTACGGCGGCGAGGAGGATGAGGCAGACGGGGGCGACGACGCCGGCGATAATGGGGACGTGGTTGTTGGAGTGTGAAGATGAGAGAACTGCGATGCTGGTAGATCGAGCCACCTCGGATGAAGTGTCGCTGGGAGGAGGGAGGGGTGGGCTACTTGTTGGGTCCAGTGAGCTTGGGGTGGGAGAGGTAAAGGGATCCGGTAAAGAGGTGCTGTTAGTCGCTGTGCTATCCGTGGAAGATACAAAATCATCGCTAGCAGTCGTCGATGTGAAATGTCTGGTATGACTGGACGACGAGGAAGAGGACTGCGTCGAAGAAGGCAGTGAGGATGAGGCGAGCCTACAATGGGGTTCGGTTACGGTCCGTCTAGTCAATAGATTCAAGACGCACTGGGACAAGCTTTGGCCGAAAGCAGAGGAAGTGGAAGCGGAAGCGCTCGCCGATGAAAAAGGCTCGGAGGATGTCGAAAATTGACTCTGCGGGCGTGGGCCCTCCAGGGCAAGAGCACCCTGCGCGAGCGAAAGTGCCAGGTACAGTTTTAAAACGAGTGCGAGAGGGCCAGGTCCATGACCCATATCCGTAGGGACCTGCGCTCGGAAACTTGCAACAGTTGAGCACGACGAGAAACCAGAAGCGGTCATGTACTTACGAACGCTGCCGGTCGTAGATGGGACAAAGAACGTGGGGAGCACTCATCTCGCGCGCCCTTCCCTTATGTATAACGTCCATGTGGGATAATATCAACGCTAACAATGATCATCGACGATCACCGTCTGCTAGCAGCGTTCTGGAACCACAGTGGTATTCTGAGTGAATGTTTCGTCGACTTTGAGAGCAGAGCGTTCTAGGGAGTTGTTCAGCGTAGTAGAGGCCCCATCCTGCGACGAGCAAGGGAGCTGCGCGTTGACGAGTCGACGACTTGAGGACCTGCAACATCAAGATGATCATGACGGTGTGATTGAAAGAAGGAGTCAATCAGAATGGGGTGATCCGCAACTATGGCTGTGCTTTGAATTACGCATACCATTCATACCACCATCGCTCACCATCGTCGAGAGAAAAATGCGTGTAATGGCCCAGGCAGCCGTGAGGGAGGACTTCATTGCCGCTGATTGCCGAGCGCGTTATCAATTCGGAACGGAAGTTGCCGATTGCTGTTCAATTGTGGCAGTGCTGCCATCAGTGTTGAAACTTTGAAAAACCGTTCATCGTTTCAAGTTATGGCAGATTCTGGACTCCTATGTAAATGTGCGGTCGCAACTTCGCTGTTAGCTTATAAGACGCCATGATTCACCTTCCTTTTGAATCCGATGAGAGACGAGAAATTTCAAGTTTGAACGATAATAAAATGTCAATCGTCGAGGTACTTTGTTACATTCCAAGCGTACAAATGAACGCGTACAAAACCCAAATTCACAAATAGTCCCTGTAAAAAACCTTGAACCTTAAAGCCCCGCAGCTGTAAGAAGTAGATTGAAATCTGGCGTCCCAAGACCTGTGACAGGATCCCAGCCAGGACCCGCAGAAAAGCCGCTGTATACTATTCAGCGCGTGGATACTGGGCTAAGAGGGAAAAATACTTGGTGTTGCATCCAGGGTTATTACCTGCGGTGCGTTTCAGCACGTGTCGCGGTGTGAGATGAAATTACGCGTACCAGATGTGATATCGTGGAACGCGCCTCTGCCTGCGGGACTGTACAGGAAAGGATTAAGGAATCCCAATACCGGCTTCCCGGCCGCAATCAAGCTGACGGGGTTTATCAATCGAAAAGAAGAACTAGTTCCAGAATCCAAACCATACCGGTCGTTGACGAGTGCGATCATAGATGCGAATATGGGGCTCGCACAGCTCGTGCCGCCAACAAGCCAGAACTAGATCATCTCTAAGTCAGTGAAACAAACTGGAGTCGTTATAAACGATAAGCACGCTATCCACTAAACGTTTATCGTTTCAGTTCAATGATATGGGGAAAAAGGAAATCGACTCACTCCAAGCGATCTCAACATTCAGTGCTTGTAGAGCGACGTCCGGGAGTCCGCGACCACTGGCATTGTACAACCCAGCGTATTCGTCCCCGATGGTAGCGAGATAGGCAGTTACATCGCCAAGTTGGTAATCTGGTGTCGGGAAGAAGTTGGAGAATCCTCCGCCAGACAGGGACGCGGCGACCTGCGGGGGAACGCCAGTGCTACCTCCGACGGAGGTGATACTGTTGAAAGGAGGTTAAACGTGAGATGGAGGATCATGGAGAAATTTATACAAAGGACAACCGCCAGGTGCTGTAGGCACGAAAGTTGTGCACTCGGTGGTCTGCACTCCGCCGACACCACCTACAAGATGATCAGGTTTGTTTCGATTCAAGATAAGGCGAACACGAACCATCACCAGACGCGAACAGAACACTGATGCCTGCATACGACATGAGCTGTTGGGGAGATCAAGAGAGGGGAATATTCTCTGACCGACTGCCCCTAGTTGCATATATGCATTGCACATTCCACTATGACGGTCTCTCAGAATTAAAGCAGGCACAGACGGTGTTACAACTTACACGGCGAGCGAGATGGGAAGATCCTCTTCGTTGAACCCTATGGTGAAGGGTTCAGACAGAGAAGATGTACCTTTTTGGAAAGCAACTCACCGTAGCTCGTGGTAAGGACGGTCGGGCGGGTTTCGATTGGTGTCGACAGGATGAAGTTGACAATATCCTGCCATGTCGAATGAGATACGTGAAAATAGACTCAAGGACAGGCTTACAATGAAACCATCAACATCGTCTGCGTTGTCGTCGCCGACGGAAATGAAGGTAGCAGGAACACCGCCGGCCAATGAAACCACCATTTCCACATCGAGATCCGCTTCAACACCGGCGTTTCTATATATCGTGTGAGCGCGATGGCGGCACAGTGCAACTCACTCACCCTGACGTCTGGTCATTCTGCCCGTCGTCGATCTCCACCACTGTGAAGTTGGATCCCACCAGCGTAGGGCGGAGATTTGCCAGGAATAGCTGCAGGAACAAATCAGTTCAACGCTCAATTGAACGGAAAATGTTGCCTCAATACAGCAAGATCGGCGAAATTGGCATATTGCTAGTAATCAAACCCGTTAGAAAACAGGAGAAACATTGGCAACGAAAGGGCAAACGTCGATATATCCAGCAACGCCAATTGTGTTCTGGGCCGAGTTAGTAGCTTTGTCAGTGGGGAAGTTGTATATCGCCTCAATGCAGGCCTGACATAAGTCTCAGCCTCCATTTCAAGGGGAAAAGTTCAAGGAACACATACCGGATTGGCGACGCTTGCGCATGATGCAGGTACCGCAGCAGAAGTTGGCGTTACTCGTTCCTCGAGGATTGTATCACGCTTGATCTTGACGGCATTGACGGATGGAAGCCTGAGGGGCGGTACAAACGCTACAGTCGGGTGCACATACTGGATATGCGACTGGAGGGATGCCGGGATGGAGTACGAAAGCGTGCGAATGCTGGTTTTCCCGCTCGCAATGTGCGTGAACGCGCTGAATTGCGTACCAAGCAGCGTGTTCGCCTTGCTGACGGGGAGCTTAATTTGAAGGAGGTCGCCTGCGGGTGAGACGCTCGTTGCGGTGATCCCGTTCTCGGAGAGCCATTCAGATACGTCCGAGGTGGCCACCGACGTGGGCTGCACAAATGGGAGTACCTAGGGCGAGTTGGATACTATAAGCACAATAGAAAGCATCCACTAATGTATGTACCTCGTCGACGCTGAGGTGTTGGCCATACAGCGCATTGGCAGGGTCGGAAACAGCGTACGTCTTGGCCTGAAGGCCAGCGACATCCGACTGTGTGAGCGCAATGCGGAGGGTGATTTCCTGATCGGGAGAAACGGAGCCAGCATGCGCAAACCCGGACGGTACTGCTGCGACACTTTCATGGACGGCCATTACGCGACGACCCATGGGGTTTGCGCTGGTGACGGCGACGATCGCGGCGAGGGGGAGGAGGGAGGATAAGCGCATTATCGGAGAAGAGCTAAGGAGCGCTTAGAGTTGCGCGATACATACACCAGGAGTTATATAGTAGCGAGACATTGACGCCAAGTTCGCCATTCAAGGGAAGGAATGGTATCGCGTGCATCCGGACTTCGCTCGGCGGGAGAGAAGAAGAAGAAATATAAGGATCGACATGATAAGAAAGGCGCCAATGTTACAAGCTCGGAATCATATGCCATCACGCGCCGTGGCTCGTAAGGATTGCGTAGAGCGCCGAGGTATGAGAATCGGTAGGAAATGGCATTAGGGATATGCAACCAGGCATCCACGTAGGGACTTGTTTTGAGTCTTTTCCCAATCGGTGTCAGTTTCGAAGTCCTTCCAATCTCATGGAGTTTGTCACTCTGATGTGTTTGATCCCAACTCTGCCAAGCAGAATAGTCGTTTGGAATGCTTTGGCTAGAACATAGAAATATCACTGATGAACACGCGATAGCAGATGTCCCAGGTGGGATCGTCATCGGCCACATTGAGCACCTACGGTGTGAGAGCAGCGACTTCGGACTATCCCGACTTCAAATCTCGTAAGAGGTTGCCCCAATGAGAATGATATCGTGGGCGAAGTTCCTCCCGAAAGGAATAGGGTTATCTGGCGGCCGAGGGTATAAGTAGCTGGTAATAGATTAGCTCTAGGTTGTAGCGTTGCAGCGAGATAAGTATGACAAGCGTTGGTTGGGCGCTCGCGGCGACAGAACGTAGCATCGCCTAGACCTGTCTGGGAGTCAGTCGCCTTGGATTCCGCAGTAAGAGCTCTTGGTTTTTTGCTTGGTTTCTGGGTTCGTCCTGGGTCTTGAATTGTCCGTGAGATTTAAGTCTACAGGGGACCATGGCTGGGAGGGAGGAGCGCGGCGACACGAGCCTCCGTACACATGCAAGCAATAACGGCCCGTCGATGGCGAGGAGCCTGAGAGGAAAGAGTAACGGGGAGGGACATTGAATCAGAAAGGAGCCAGTCAAGAGGGGCTGGAAACGTTGGTCTACTGGCTAAGTTATGGACTTATAGTGGAGTGGTGAACTGTGAGCGCGAAAAGCAACCGAAGTCTTTGCCGACTCGGATGTGATCCGTTCTTCGTCGTTATCCCGTGATATTTGAGGACCCCGGATGATCAGCCTAAATGCTTGATCCCAATCCCGACAAATTTTGGGAAAATTTTGCGTTTGGCCTGTGTCAAATCCCGACAAATTGGCCCAAAATCGAGTGGAGGGTTGTGTCAAATCCGACAAAATTGTGGCGGCGGAGAAAATTTTTCGGAAATAGGGCATGTGAGCGTTGATGTACCTCCAATTTGGCCGATGCTGTGTATCCGAAAAAAAACAGCTGATCCGAAAAATAAAAAAATTTAGACGACTATCAGGGTTGGTGCCGCGATTTCGGCGTGCGGTTCGAGCTGGACCAAATTAGAGATATTTACTGCCATTCAACTGCTTGAATATATCCCGGAACAATTCAGTCTTTATCACCTGCTCTTAAGCCTGTATGACAAAAATATGGGTCTGAAAGTGAAACCTTTCGATGGAACCTTCAACTGCAGCTCTCACCACACGCTCAATAAAACTTCCCCGCAATTCAATGAAGATGACAGTGGAAGAGGAAGAGGAGGTGAGATGAGATGAGTTGTTAACGCTGACGCTTCAAGTCACCCCGTTTTCAGCTAATTTTACGGCTCAGAGCCATCCAAATCGAAGGGAAAAGAGTGTCGAGTCCTTCGATTGATGAGATGCAAGGAAATCGTGTATACATATATGTAGAGCACGACATGCCCGACCCGTACTCTCCGACTGGCCAACCTACGTCAACTGGGGAGAGGAGTAAGGGCGCCATGGGGCGCAAATGTACTCGGGAGAGGTCGATGCTCGGAGTACATAGGAGGCGGCTCGAAGGTGTATAGGGAGGCTGACGGTGGTGGAGAGAATGTATCGTTGTGCTGGATGGGCGAAGGCGCACGGTCGCGTACGGTGCGGTAGTCGCTGACGATGCCTGAATTCCACTTCTCCCGCGTTGGAATATCCCTGGCATCGGTCGAGCTTCCATCGAACTGTGAGCTTGGTGGGGACTCCGCATTATCTGCGCCATTGAGAGATGTCGCCTGATGCGATCCGAATCCCCGCCAAGAAGATCGGTCGTGGAAGACGATTTGTGGGGTAGTAAATTCGCTGGGCGACTCCGCGTAAGGAATAATAGCCTGCCGAGTGCGTCGTCGGCGCCGGCAGAAAAGGAAGCCGACGACTACAACCAACAAGGCGGGTATGAGCGTTCCGACGAGAATAGGAATATAATTGAATTTCTTTGCGGAGACAACAACTGGAGGTGCCAGGGAAGACGAGGATTCCGAGTTTCCAGGTGAAACTGTGGCCATGGCCGCAGAGACGGAGCTATCTCCAAAGGTCGCGGACGAGCTGGTAATAATGGAAGAAGCCTTGTTCGTGGATGCCGGCAGAGTGCTGGGGCTTTCGGAATGAGAGGAAGGGGATGCGATGGTGTTGGGAAGAGAGGAGTGACTCGGGTTCTGAGTAACGGCTGCTCCCTGCGTCTCCGTTATAGTACTTTTCGCTATCTGCGTCACGGTATTTGTTACTTGGTCGGTATTTGTTACTTGAGCGGTGGTTGTCGGGGGGTCTGCGACTTCGTAACTTATCATAATGTATGTTCAGCGATATAAGCACGGTGAAAGATGCACACACCTGTACTGGGCGTAGTCGAACAGCAAAAGAGAACCCGAGGGATTATTCGTCGCAACGACCAGCTGATGAGGGCCCTGAGTCAACCCGCTCGCCGAAAATACTTGGGCCCCGTATTGATAATCTGATGTAGAATCGGGATTATGCGAGTACGCTTGTTGAGCAGAATCGTCGAGGGTGAACAATAGATCTGTGGTCGTTGTAGAGCCTGGTATCGTATTTGCGAGGATGCAAAATACTTCGATTCCAATTCCTGGTCCAAAGTAAACACGTGTCGGACTACGAGCTCAGCACACGCACCAGTAAAGGAGAGTGTGACTGAAACCGGCGGGGCACCGTTGAATTGCGAGCTATCGTGCCAGGTACCATCGTGAGCTCGGGCTGGGTCCGGATGCACGGTGCACCCAGTACAATCAGAATTCTGGGAATGGAGGATGTCAGTGATGGGCGGTTCATGGAGCATGAGACGTACAGGGGAGAATGAGCCTGTATAGACGGGCTGTGCGCCAGTAAGGGAGTCTCCCTCAGTGTCGTCTATCGTTGCGGTCAATACGGATCCCCGTGAAAGAGCTACGCGCGCGAGGAGGATGAATGACAAAGCCGCCAAGTCGGAAAAGAATGGAAGGAAGCTGAGCATGACAGCCTCTAAGCTTAGAGACAGTCCAGTGCTCAATGTTCACTGAGCCGCAGCGGACGACGTCGAGGGGAAGGAAGAGGAACGAACTGTATTTGGTATCATCAAGCATCATGATGTGGACGCCCGCGCGGAAACGAAAATACCGCATGAGCCCGGGTGAGACACGATCAGATGATGAGCGGCGTCGGCCCAGTCTCAAGTCTGAGCATTGACTGAGGCTACTCTTGAGCAAGTTCTCATTACAAGGCGTTTTGGAATTACCAGACGCCAAAGAATTTCCGTCAGCGTCTCAGTTTCGCTGTGAGGGGGATACCGTACTCTGCGTTGCTCCGAGGACATACGGAGACGTCGAAGACGATAGAGTCGAAAAAGACATCGATTCCTCGCACAGTTCGACCCAGACGTTGGTCACCCAAGGAGCCATTGGCTGCAGAGGGCCCGGGTTAGTGAGAAAAGATCGGCAGAAGGAATTTTGTTGATCATGTGGATCAAATGTATTGAGAACTTATTCCCCCAGGAGATATGAAGCGGGTTTTATCACTTCTTCAATCCATGAAAAGAACAATCGGAAAATCCAGGGAATCAGTTTGAAGAGAGCCGGAAGATCCAGGAGAGCACGGCATTAACATAGCCACAGTGTGATGGCATCACTCTACAACACGCGCAAACTTCAAAGAGAACAACGCCAATTCCCATTTTAGAAATTTGCGGGGCGAACAGTCTCGACCAGCACTTGCGGCAATGGCCCAAACCCTTCACTTTGGATATTCCTATACTAGTAAACGCAAGAATTAATGCCCCTGAGGTGTCCTTCAATGATGACCAGTGACGCTCCTATAGGGGTAATGCGGCACTGGGCAGCTTGATATACGAGCTGTATGAATGCAATTTTACTATCTTTGTGGTAATTTCCTAGAATGCAGCGGGGTAATTAGGCGCAACGAACTTACAGTGGCTCCGCTAGTAGCATTCAAGTAGAAACAGCCTCGAGGTCAGAGCGGATAAACACACTGTTTATTTAAACTACAGCTATACCAGATATGAATCGGATGTGAGCGCAAGAAGATAAGATACTATATAAGCCCGTAAGGTCCGGAAATAAGAGTAAAGTACGGATACAGTTAAATGTTGGACGCTTCAAGAGTGGGCGATGATCGTCCGGGATAGCAAGTGAGTGCCAGGCGCAAATAAGCGGGTAGCAGCAAAATGGATTTAACGCGAAGCTAAATCACCGCATCCGTTGAGCCGCGGGCTTCGGGCGGGGCGCCTTCGTCGGGGTTTCGTAGGCATGCGGGAGCGGGGTCTTCACGCGGGGCAGGACATTGACGGAATCGGTGGACTGCGTGAACACGATACCGTGGTTGCTGTACTTTGGGGACGTGAATGCCTCCTTTGTGGATGGCATATTTGCCTGAAGGGGCCCGAGAGCGTACGGCGCTGGAGTTTCATTAAACACATATCTTCGGGTGATAAAACGGGTACGAACTGGATGGATATTGACGTCGGCGGCGGTTCAAAAGGAATAGTCCCAGGATCACCACCGCGAGCACGATGCATCCGCCGAGGGTACCAGCAACGATCGCAATGGTGCGGTGATGACTGCCATTGGCCTCAACGGGCTGCGAGGTCGTGATGTTACCGCCAGAGACAGAGAGGGTGGTGTTCTCGGTGAGGAGACGTATCGACAAGGTATGGGAGCCCTGCGGCATCTCTGGTGAAGAATATATGACGGGGGACGAGGCGTTGAAAAGGAACGTGAAGTCATCCTTGCCATCGAGGACGTATGCCAAGGGAGAGTCAGTGAAATTCTGAACGGGATCGTCGGATTGGACTGTTCCTGCAACGGCTAGCATTGTCCCTAAACACACGCGTGAGGAATCCGCGATAACGCTGTACTTTTGCAACGTACCGTTGAAACTGAATGTCGCAGTAGCATTTGGATCACGAATTAGATAAGTGATGCCAAATTCACTCTGGTTCCGAGTCGCGTTTGAATACTGGATTACGCTGCTATCCGCATCAAAGGAGTTGCTTAGTAGGTCTGTCATGACGGGATGGGCATTGAAGGCGGGAAGAGGGCAGAGGAGGGAACGCGAGCGGGACCCGAGGCAGACCGGCTTTTAATGTACTCCAAAGACAAGACAAGTGATTGGATCAGAAACGTGCTGGAGGGACCTAATTATTGGGAAGGCGTCTTGCCTTCTATGGGCCTATTGTACGAGAGCTTCGCAGATGCCGAAGAGAAGGACAGAGTAGACAATTGGAACGGAGAACATGAAGTGCTGCGCGAGCCATATAAAAGACGGGAATCATTGCGGTGAGCGTAGGCAGGCAGTCGCTGTTTCGCTTGATGAACGGTGGGCTAACCTGGAAGCGAACATTTTGACACGAGCACAAGCGACCATCGCAGTATACACCAGTTTGATTGATGGAGAAGTGTAAGACAGGCGGGGGAAGTGCGGGAGGGCTTCGGCAGTGTAGGTGTCAAGACCGTTCGAAACGATGTTGTAGGAGCGTCAGCAAAGGGTTCGAATCCAGATCCAGGAAGTCAAGTTGACCGCACGGCTCCTCAGTGACTCGTGCGAATAACACTACGTACTAAGAACAATTGGCCTTGAAACAACGATCATGAGGAAGGCGTGAATGGAAGGACACATAAGAGTGAAGAAACCCACAATTTGAACATCCTCAAGTTGGTCTAGCCTGAGCCCGGCTCTGGCGGAAACGTCGAGATTGTCCCCACGGTAATTCCAGTGAATCTGTGCAAACCTCACCGAAGATTGACACCTCCATGATGGAAATGTTCATAGTCCAGGCGAAGCGCAGTTGCTACATATGTCACCGGCGAAAGATAGACAGTAAGTATGAGCGGATAGATGGTGGCGAATATTCAAGCGGAAAGACAATGGCTGATGGCGAGCCGGTGACGTGACGTTGATCGATGTGACGGCAACGGCAACGGGCCGGTTGATGTGACTGATGCATAACCAAACAAACAATTTCTTTCACGCGTCGTTGAACTCTGTGACGCGACCTGTCCACAATGAAAGTACACAAAATAGACCTATGCTTTCCCAATCACATTTGAAACATATTCAGGACCGTCTGCACACTCGAATCTTGCTCAAATCCATGTTCGGCGATTTCGGCGACCAGCTCCACATCACGTGAGTGGTTGAAGAAAAGTTCAATTTATTGGTTTCACGGTGCCTGAAATAAATATGGATCCGCTGAAGGCGGGGAAGCTCGCGCAGCAGACACTTGGGTGATTGGCAGCCGACACTTTGCAGAAAATTGAGACGCAGAGGCTTTACTTATTTTTTGGACGAGGTCAGTGGTCCGTTGGGGTTGCTTGTGTCATCACGGCCACGTCAAGGCTGCATCCCGATTCGGCTAAGCCCTAGCCTGGGGTTGGAACACCTGGAACGGAACCATCAATGTTCGAATCACTACATATGGGGTATCATTCGACGCAGAATACAAAGACGAGTACAAACGGAACATTTCCGGGGTCGAAATACCAAAATAATTGCGGTTTTGAGAGCCTCTCCAGATTTCACGGATTGTCAGCCACGGACATTGAAATGATGGCATTTCCAGCCCTACACCGGTCACGTGCACGTTAGCCAAGAATTGCTCGCTGCGCTCGCAATTAAACAAAACCCGGTGGACATCATCAGCCAACTGAATGCTTTTAACCCAATCAAACTTCGAAGTCTGGCGGGAAAGACAGCCAAATTGGTCTCGCCTCCGAGCCCCTCCCATAAGCTGGCCAAAATTTTCCCAACAAGCCATAGCAAGGGCTTCTCAGGACTTCGTCTTCGTCGCTGTCGTACATTCAAACAATGACTGAAATATACTGACAATGAATAAAAACAGGCAAAGGTGAAGGAGAGTAACAAAATCGATCGATAAACCTTCCTTTCCCAAAATTGTGACCTCATTGCTCGCTTGCCGGAAGGGCATCGTAGGCCGGGCAAAGTCTCTCCCATGCTTCGGTCGGATGTATCGTCTTCGCAGCCTCGTCCAACCCTGCCCCGATGACAGAGCCTAGGCCGACTACGAAATGGTAGAAGACTGAAAGGTTGGTTAGGTGTGCATTTGAATGCAACAACAGGCGTGGACTCACTGTGGCAGTGGACTTGGCGGAGAAGGAATGTGTTAGTAAGAGCGTTCAAGTTTGAGACTGGATAAACTTACAGAACCATGGGCCTAGGTCACATTTTCAGCACAAAGCATCTGAGTGGAAGGAGTTTTAAGACTCACCAGGCTTGTCAGTCCGGAACCGCAGGATGATATTGCCGTTTCCGGTGATACTGACCTACCAATCATGTCAGTATACTTTGAGAGGGGTGTCCAGCCCCAACATACATCGCGGCGAATGGGATTGACTGTGTTGATGATGTCGGAGCCGTTGGATTTGACTACCCAAAAGTTCATCTGGCGGATCAATTCAGATATTTGTGTCTGGTCACTTCACTTTGACACCTACGCCATGCAAATGGAAGGGGTGACCCTCGTCTGCTTCGCTGCGGAGAGACTTGTCAAAGAAAGCTGAAAGGAGGTAAGCCAAGGGGAAGCTCACTCGATGATCTCCACCTGGATGGTCTTGTTCGCGGGGAATATGAACGTGTTTTCGGTCACGTTGAAGTCCGACTCCTGCGTCTTGCCTTCGAGAACCTTGATGAGGGTCGGCACAGTCGGCGGGATGTAGGAAATGTTGTTGATTTCCCAAGTTGTGAGGCCCACGGGCATGAACGTATTGAATGTGAGATTAAAGTCGGGCTTCGGCGCCGGGATGGGCTCCAGGGGCTATATTTGGCGTGGTTACTCAGAGTACATACCGAAATGAGAGCGGCCAAGCATACCACGAGTTCCCACTCATTGAGCACGACCGCATCAGCACCAGTTGGTCCCATTCCCATCGGGGTCCGCGGCTCCGCATTCGGTGCACCCTCGTAGTGAAGGATACCCCGGCTGAGCGTGACCTAAAAGTCGAAGACATCAGCCAATGAGTACGGCCCAATTGCTGAGCATACATTGAGGTTCAGGTTGTGTGCAGGGTTTCCACTATCGATGATGGCGTCTGCACATGTGAGGCATGTTTAACATTCGTCCATGAGAATGGAAAGTCACTGACTGATCCAATAGTTCGCCACAGCCTGGTTCGCAGTAACCTTGAAGAAAATAGACGTGAGAGCAAGCTTAATGATCGCGTTGAAAGACATGCAACAAAGGAGTAGCGCTGGCCGGGATAGATGGTGAGGATGTTGACTTCGTTTGGCACAGTAGCAACACCATCGGTCTCGATAATCTGTGCACCAGAATGTCAACGACTTGAATGGGTGCTGGGGTGAGTATCCTTACCGTCATCGTGTCTATGATGATGTTGAGATTCAATGAGTAGTGTTCGAAACAGTGGAAAACTCACGGTTGTCGATAGAAACGATAAAGTTGGCGCGCGCAGATATGTTGATGAGACGGAAGCGGTAGCGCAGTCCCTTTGCAACAGGGACCGAAGCATACTCGACTTCAGGTCCACCCTGGTATCGGCCTTGAGAAATTGATGAGCATGGGAGTCTGTTAATTGAAGATGACGCACCCTTTGCGTTGAACAAACCGCTGTCGGACACAGGAATGATCTGCGTCGCGAGGTAGCTGGCCAGTCCGGAAGTCGAAGTGTTGTGCCACCAGTCGGCTACGCGGAAGTATCAATGGTTATCGCTCCGTTGCAACCCAAGGCGAGAAGGCGCAACTCACCGACGGTCAAAACCTAACGGCCAAGCATCAGAGAAGAAAGAATTACAAAAGAGGCACGTACGGTGTTCGCATCGTCGACGTCTACATATTTGGTCGGTCTCCAAGGTGTTCAGAAAGAAAGAAATACAGCGAACCGTAGAGGTGCTTGAGGGGGTCTTCGGGATCTACGTTTGCAAACTCAAAATAGATCTCCGCTAGCAGCAACAAAATGACGAACCGTATATGATCAAAGTTCCACGTAGACCATCGGCGTACTGCACGCTCAGCTGGCTGTTGCGAATCAGCGGCAGTGGTGAGGCGAAATAGTAGAGTTTGTACCTGTGGTACCAGAAACTACCCGTCTGGTCACCGCTAGATAACAACAGTCAGACAAGACAGGTACACGACAAGTAGAAGCATGATTACAGAGGGAGAGCTGTCATGTCGTCAGCCTTGATAGTGTTTTCCGAGGAATGTGTTGAACTCACTATAAGTGTATGATTCCCCAGGGCCAAAGGGGCAGGTGCTATGAAAGTCGAATGAGCATAGGCTTAAAGGCATACGACAGATGGTACGAACGTGACGAAGGGTGATCCCTCGTTGAAGATGTTGTCGGAGTCGATGAACACGCCATCAAAATTCTACATTATATAGGTAGCTAGTTCAACGCAAGAAGGGTGAACGAATGAACTCACCATTGTTGTCGAGCGACGCATCGTATCGTCGGTCTAAACAGGCACTTCGGTCAAAAAAATGGAGAAAGGCTGCGGTGCCGTGAAATATTGACCAGCTTGTTGTTGACCTTAACGACGAGGGTCTGGCCCTTGGTGGCCACGATGGGAGGGCCGGGGAAGCTGCATGCGTTGGCATGTTCAGACAAATATCAAAATCGAATTCACGTTGTCCTTACGTTCCATTGGCCAGGACACCAACTGGATCATTTCAGCATGCAATTTACGACTGAAGATGCAGCAACATACTCCGAGTGAAACCGTCGGGCGCAACGGGGCCGTTAACGATGTCCAGGGTGATGAACTGCGTTGGCTCCACAGCTGCAGCCGGGGACACAACGGTCGCGCCGCGCACCGAGTTGAGGAGGAACAGAAGGAGGAGAGAGGCGCCGAGATGCATTGCGAGTAGTTGCGCAAGTTCAGAGAGCACTGGAGAAAAGTGTCTGTGCCCCGTCGATTTATATGCAATGGGGACGTACCACCCCAAAAGTAGATTTCACGTACGTACCACTGCCAAAATAGAATTGCCTCAGCGCTCGTGTTCAGGTCTGCAAACGAGTAAAAAGTGTCGAGTTGCCTCAGCTGCTATGCGCGCACCCTATGAGGTGGGAAGAAGTTGGTTATGCGTTTCCACAAGTTGTGAGCCCATGACCTCAGCAGATGGGGGTCAATCAAATGACTGAAATTTTGTCAAGAACACAGTTACGAGCGACGGCTAGTCTTGCGACGCCTGTCTCGGTTTACCGTCGTTGAAGAAGCCATTGAGGTTTCCAAAGCGAAGTTATGAGCCCATAGAAAATATTCGAGTGCGTCGATTTGGTGGTTCAAGAACCCAGTAAGATCCAACAACAAGATCTGGCACCGCCAGTGGCGGAGCCGACTTGGAGGAGGGAGTTGAATCGTACGAACTAAAGTGGTGCCTAGAAAGCACGAGCCGTCCGTGACAGGGACAGCGAGGCACCGAAAGACAAAATCTGTCCCGAAATTCTTTCACCATGTTGCCACAAAATTTGTGGAGTGTGAATGCAATGAAAATTAGCGCACCACATCCAAAAACCAATCGAATATGGAGGATTTTCACCGTTGGAACTGTTGTTGTTCTGGAACTTGCAAATAAATAGGTTAATCCAGTTACAGAGACCAATGGAAGTGATATAATTTCCCTTTTTACGGCACTTGGAAAGGTGCCTGTGAGCCCATACGATTCCCACATACAGAAGCAGGAGGCCGATTCATAGCATCCAAGAACCTGTTCTCGGAGGACAGGGAGAGCGTCGGATTGGTGAACGATCGATGGCAGGAATCCGAACTATAAGGGCTAGGGAGGAAGGAAAGAATATAGTTAGAATGGCATCCAGTGTGACCATGATCTCATCCAATCAAGGTTGACATATTGCTGTGAAAAGAGAAACCATATGGGCAACGCGGCAAATTTGCGTCGAGACGGAGAGTAGATTTAGCCTCCGCGGATCCCAGGGCAGGCGGTCAAAGTCTACTCAACAAGGAGACAGAAATCTTTGAATCAGTTCGCCTTCTTGGCGCAAGGGCGACCAAGATTCAGTGTTATCCAAACCCAGTCGGGTCACCTCGAACAATTGGTGCACTCTCCGCTCTGGCACTTGTTCAGACCTCCACATGAAAAAGAAAATGTATATTCGTGACGCACTAGATATTGTGTGCCAGAGCCCGTGATCGACGAGATTTCCCACAGGAAAACAAGCAGTCTCTGCCGCGGCGAAGGATCGGGAGCGAAAGACTCATGACAAACTTCAGCCCAGTTAATGAACCAGTATTGCGGTCACATTGGATATTTTGCACCTGTCTTAGTGTCAGTAGCCTGACCACACGAAGCCAAGATTGGCGTACACAAAACACATTATTACAGGCTTCTGGCAACGAAAGGGCTCGGGGGAGATCTCATATTTATGGGTGGGTGAGCGTACCGAGGATCCTGGAATTTCTTGCGCCGGAAATCCATTGGACGAGAAGAATTATTGCTTTGGACAGATTTAGATAGCAGCATAGCTAGTCGAAAGTTTAGACACGTCTGGTCAGCTCTGGAAAGGGAACACGAATACCGGGAATATCTGAACAGCACTTCCATTGTTTATGGAGTTCGCATCCGTCCAATGAAAGATCCACCTCATATTGCGTGTATAATGGCGTTGATGAGGAATATTGGTCGAACTAACTTAGCGTGAATCAGCGTGAGACAGATTAGTGTTACGAGTATACGTATGCGTATGTTGGCATCGAGGCCACATGCAGGATGAGCATCCAACATGGAGCAACGAACAATATCCAGCAGTGACCGATGGCTGACTGGTACAACCACTGCTTTGCGGTAAACTTACGAGCGGGTCGATTCGGACTTGTGCCTTTCTGAGTCGAGTGGTGATCCAAGACTGCAGTGCGCGGCTTCATACATCCGCGCGGTGCATTTCGCTCGCACAGCCAGCGGAATCATCGAGGGGCCGCCAGAGTTCAACGTCTTCCGCAGCACGCAAGTGGCACGGGAGAATCACGTGTGAGCTGAATAACATGATCAATAATCACTGATGTGAATGTCTTGGTCCCTCCACATCGTTCGCCGATATAAATCCAGCATCCCGCGACGTATCCATCCCCCATCGCATCCCTCTCAAGCAATCCTTCCCAGACTCCTCAAAATCCATCGCCACATGGCCACCAAAGTAGAGAAGACTGAAGACGAGTGGAGGGCAATCCTGTCCCCCGAACAGGTGGGCAAAAATCATGGACCAAATAGACCGGGATCATAACACTCCGTGAATCAGTTCCGTATTATTCGACAGAAGGGGACCGAGCGCGCGAACACAGGCGAATATGACAAGCATTACGAGGAAGGTGTATATAACTGTGCGGCGTGCTCGACCCCACTGTACAAGAGCACCACAAAGTTCAAGGTGCGCCAAGTTTCTGAATGGTTAACGTTCAGCGCCGAACTCGTCTGCAGAGCGGCTGCGGTTGGCCTGCATTCTTTGACGCCATTCCTGGCGCCGTCACCCGGCACACGGACAGCTCCTGGGGCATGGAGCGTACCGAGATCGTGTGCACTGCATGCGGAGGACATCTTGGCCACGTCTTCAAGGGCGAGAAGTTCGACACCCCGAGTACGTTTCAGTTGCACTACGACACGCCATCGCTTACATTTATTTCAGCTGACGAGCGGCACTGCGTGAACTCCGTCTCGCTCAAGTTCGAGAATGGTGACGGGGTGGAGAAGTCTCAGTGAGCCAGGATTTGTGCCGGCTCTGTATGCATCGCCTGTCTGAGTGTTCATTCTTATCGAAGAGCAACGCAGCGGCCGATGGGAATTAATTCAATGTGGGCTAGGTTACGGCGTGCTGTATTTGGAAGGATGTAGAATAACTCCCGCATGTAGGATAGTGGCATAGAAGATTGTTTGTTTGGCTCAAAGCAGTACCAGTGATTTTATGTAAGAAGAATATGAACGAGTGCAGCCTCGATAAAACCGCTCCTTCAATGGCCGAAGTAAGGGGCATGGTTGTTGATAAACGCAATCGGGGCCACACGGAAAGCATCAGGGATCATAGTGACACTATCCGCATGCAACTGCACGAGTGCTTGGTGGGAGAGCGTATATTGCTCCCACTTTGCGCCTAAGTAATTGCACATTATCATCGAAATGAAAGCGGAAAATATCAATTTTCAGACTCACGCTCAGTACCTTTCCCATCATTCGGATCCAGAGTCGACGCAAAAGAAATCCAGTAGTCCATCATAATAGGGCTCAAAGTAGCAAATGCTTCGGGCGACGCAGAGTAACGTAGGTGACAGTTGGAGTCCCGTATACGTACGACACCTCGCTCGAATGAGGGACTGAAGTACATTCACACCAGTACGCGCGAAATAAAGGGCTAGCACCTACTTCCAAGGTACCCAGAGTCGAACTGTGGATCAGTAAACAAATACGCGAAGGTCTTGACACCAAATTTCGAAGCAGCTTGTGTCCAGCCTCTGCAGACCCCTGCGAAATTGACGTCGCAGCTGATAGCCGCGCCCCGCTTCCACTCAGGGCTCAGCCCGAAAGTTTCATTTCCTGTATCGAACGGACTTCCCAGCGCTGGGTCGTCGGGATAGAGCTTCATCATTTGCTCGATGGTCGCGTTCATTTGCGCGGGATCTGATATTCCGGGCAGCTGAGACGCAATGTAGAAGTGGAGATCGTCTGTCGTGGTCAATGACGGGTCGACAAACAGAGTACCTGAGGTGGTCCCCCAAAATCAAGGGCAAAACAGCTGCGAAACGGATGAACTGACCTTCATCAAGATTTGTACCCGAAATAAAGGGAATGCGAGAGAAATGTCCCTCTGCCATGAGTTTTGAAGGCAGTTCCGGTATGAATCCACCAATCCCATCAATTACAGGCGTCCAGCCGACGACAGTGGTCGCTACTGCAACAGCCTCAGCAGTGACAATGTCGTCAACGGGGACATTGCGCAAGCATTCGAAGCTATCGAATGTGGTTGAGGTGTTCGCACAAGCTGGTATCATTGAGAGAAAGGATGTCCAGAGAACCTGCCCGTCTGAAGGAAGAAGAAGCCGATTGGTCCCCATCGTGCCTGATTCGAAAATCTGGTTTGAAATGTCAGATAACTCTTGGACACTGGTGCGTAACACTTGCCGCTCCATGAATATACTTTTCCAAGTTGGAGTTCAAGAAAAGATCAGCGATCGCAATCGCGCCTGCACTCTCTCCGAACAAAGTGACCTGTAAAAGTAGCGAATGAGTCGGAAAATAAAGAACGAAAGAGGAGAGGGTACCTTCGTTTTATCGCCACCAAAAAACCCGATGTTCTCCTGGATAAATTCCAGTGCAGCGATTTGATCTCGCAGGCCCAGATTAAGAGCCTTTTTTGCACCAGCCTCGAAGCCAGTCGGGAATCCTAAGGACGCTAGGCGATAGTTGAAGTTGACATAGATGATCGGTGTACCGCGCACGGCACTATGAGCCACAAGGGTGGATCCGTTATACGAGGCAGCAGCTCCGACTGAGAGAGACATTAGCGTTATATGTTCTCGAGATGAACAGGGTGAACTCGCATCGGAAGTCTCCACCGTATATCCACACCATGACGGGCAGTTTTGCCCCCGGCTTAGTACCAGCTGGACGGAATATGTTGAGGTTAAGGCAGTCTTCCGACAATAGAGGAGCTGGTGTCTAAACGATGTTATATTTGCGTGCGATTTGACAAATCGGACAGACGTACCGTCATCGGGACCTGCGGGCACCCGGCACCCCAGTTGGTCGCGTTAAACACGTCGTCCGGTGAGAGTCGCGACGGGTACGGGTGAGCGGAAGCGAAGGTTGCCCACAGGCGGTTGCGCAAAAGGAAGACCTAATGGTGGGCAATGGGCATTTCACCTAGTCCGGAGTTGGAGGCAGAAACAAACCTCCAAAGAATTCGACCGTGTCCGGACCAGTCGTTCCAACGACGACAGTTTCGCCTAGTTGCACTCGAGGACTTGAGGTATGTTGAGCTCGGACATCTCTGACGAACCCGAGATTCAACAAGGAAAGCCAGGAGACGAGAAGGGACATTTATGCTTCTTCGACGAAGCAAATAGCCGCCTTCGGTTGATGGGCTCCGCATATGATCATGATCCCACATGGGTATCAATGATCGTATCATCCAAATTGCAACCGATCTAGCACTGAGCAGAGCGCTCTAGCAGCCACAAAACAATTAGATCTCCAAATAAGAATGGATTTTACTGCATTTTTGGGGGTAGGGAGCTTGCGGGTACTATAGAACTCTTCGGCTGCTTGAAGGCGTCTCGCTTGCCGTTGTTCGCCGACGCTACTGGTTCAACCCTGGATTACAGCTGGATTTAGGTAATTAGTAAAACTGGCAGATCGTTCCATATTCCATCGTCTAAAAAGACTTCTTCCCGGGACTCGTTGTGGGATGTGACTATGGCTAATTCGTCTTTCAAGTTTCACCATCGAAGGTCCAGTCGCACTCACTCAAACCCGATCGTCAATTATAGTTCCTAATTCGATTCATGAGTATGATAGGCATAATAAGACGCAATGAAAGCAATACTCAGCACGGTAGAGTTCCTGGACCCCGATCCTCTACCAAAAAAAAGAGACGCATCGCTGTGAATTGTCATTTATGCGACATTGAATACAGCCAAAGCCTCTCATTCAGGACGTGCGAATAGCTGCTCACCATGATACTACCACAACATGGTCACTGAAGCGTGAAATTGAGCAATCAGGCCCAAGCGATCGCAATTAAGACGAGGAAAATGGATTCAGTTGATGGACACAAAGAAAATAGCGAAGTCGTGCGTGGTGTTGCCGATGCGGCGGTCGTGATAATACATGCGGGGAACTGTAACAGATATCTAGAGATCCGCCATGCTTGCGACAAGCGCGTCCAGTTCCGCTTGGGATTCCCGATACTTGGCTTGCGCATCCTAGAGGTGAGGTTAGGAACACGGAGTATACCAACGCATGCTTGTGGTACTCACCTCGTATTTCTTCTCCCACATGTCTCGCTCCTGCTCCACACGCTGAACCTGCCGCTCGAAGTGCTCCGCTTTGACGTCGACCTGCCGCAGCCTGAGTGAACGTCGTCAGCACGATCGTGAAAATAGGAAGGGATAGAGCGCACTTCTCTACAGTCTCCTTCACGTTCTTCTCCGCTGCATCGAGTTCATCCTCCAGTAGCTGGATCTTACGCGTCAAGCCTTCATTCGTCATCTTTGTCGTCTCGCCCGCCTCGCGATCGGCCTTCGAGTCCGCAATGGAGTGCTCCGCTTTGGCGAGTTCGGCATCAAGATGCTCAAGCTTGATGTTGTAGGAGGTAAGCTCGTGTTCCTTCTCCATTAACAACTGCTCTAATTTCTTGTTCTTCGCCTCAACTTCGTCCGCACGCGCGGACGCGGCATCCGCCTCCGCACGAAGCTGAGTCATTTTCTAGTAACACGGTCAGTAAGGTATGGGATCGTTCGCGCCCACATACTTCGCGAATTCGGTCTGCAGACATGGTGGCGAGATTTGGGCGAGATGCGAAATCGATGCTGGATTGTTTGTCACGGCGGTCCGTTACAAATACCCGCTTTGGGCTTGGCACCGCCCAAGTCCTGTTTTGGGAACTTCAGCACAATCGATCTGTGCCAACCAAGGTTCAACTCAAAAAGATACACAAAGATATCCATGCCGTTGGAATTGCGAAGGAGCTATTTTTAAACACGGAACTAAGTATTTGGGAAAGGAAATTAGCGATTTCGTTGTGTTTAGATAAAGTAAACGGTTCAAATGCATCACTGCAAATCTGCGAGGAGAGCATAGTAAGCATCCCCTTGCGTTAGTCGGGTCTCGTCAAGTCCGAGGCAATGACCAGTGCAATCCTGCGTTCATGTGCCAGAAGACTATTACGTAGTACGCATCAGGGGGTTTCCTCAGACTCAGTCGCTAGGACAAAGACTATAGTCGCCAAAGTAATGTTTTGTGAACCTCAGCTTACAGGACTACGGCCCTGCAGAGATAAGCCAGCGATAGCAAGGACTGTTGATCGAGAAAAACTACTTAAGTTGTGGGATCAGTCGTAAACCTTTTACTTAGTATCTCCATTGCAGACACTACCGCAGAGCTGAAAGTCAAGGCGAGTATGAATCTCGGCAAGACAATCATTAGAGACCTTGCGCAGAAGCCGCATGCGGCTTTCAACGCGGCACCATACTTTTTTGGTCTGGAGCATCACTGGGAGTGTCGGATAGCACTGTCTGACCACCAGAGTGCTCAAAAATGAAAGCCGCATGACGTGAGTTTGCGCCCCGAAAAGCCGCATGCGGCTGTTGCGCAAGGTCTCTATTAGCTGAAATCTCTGTGAATTGTGTTGACTTCGTCGATAATAGCGGAGCCATTTACCCAGAAATTGTTCTAGTTGTCCATTATCAGCAAATTAAAGTCGATTTATACTCACTCCGTGAAAGTAGAAGGCTGTGAAAAGACAAATGTGAGTTTCGTTGCAAGAACGAATGAAAATAAGAAACAGTAAGTACGGTGCAACAATTCATCAGCCGATCTGAAGATATCAGTATCAATACGGTGTTTATCATTGAATACAGTAGGTACTCCGGGAAGAAATTAATCTGAATCGCTCTGTCAGCTGGGAAGATGAAGGTATTCTGCGCCATCCAAAACTGTCAGGGGTGCCGCACATGGGTCAAAGGTAAGAGATGTTGACAATTTTACGCAGAGAGTGGCTTTGTTGGTGAGTGACTCTGATGCTCATGGTAAGTGGGCCCTCTCGGCCAGTTCAACCTTTACAATAGCTGCCCCGTAATTTGCGCCGCATCGATTTGCGTTGTCGCGTGTGTGCAGCAATCATCCCCGACTTCCTGAAGTTCAAGTATAGCCGCTATAGCGACAACGTTTGAACAGCTCATATCTATCTTACTCATCTTGAGATTGGTACAATTATACTGTTGGACAAGACGCTCCTTCCTATTTTGGACGCGAGCGGTTGTTTGTTTGTGCGAGTTGATCGGGGATCTATCCTGGCTCACCATCGATTCTCTCTTCTCCCCCACTCCACCCTGACCTCGGTACTTGTCATCGACTATGGCACGCATTGGATAAAGTTTTCGCGTCCACTGCGTCCACTTCGACGTTCTACTCCCCAAGGACTCAAAACAACAAATAAATCACATGTGTGGAAAAAGACAGACCATCCAGATGCTTTCAGGCTTACGCTTGTGAGCTGGCCTCTTTTTGATACCATAAGGTGCTAATGTCCTTCAGGCTTCACGTTTCCTCTCTGTTTCGTTCTCCATAAATTTAAAGCACCTGCAAGCCCTCGCTGGAGAGAAAGTCAGCGATGTCTCGCAATTCTAGCTAGACGCAGTGGTTCACGCCATCGAGGTCGACAGCCTCCGCACGCTCACCCTGATACGATTGCACAACCGTAGCTGCCGTGATGCGGGCCTTCCCCGAACTTGAATACCACGATGCTGGCGCGTCGTCCATCCGCGCGACAGCCGTCTCGCTTTTCTCTTCCAACGCCACCGGGCACCCAGCTCGCTGTGGCCAGCGTCGGTATTACGACTTCGCCGCCGGAGGCACGGAACTCGACCGCCGCCTGCGCGAGCTCATCAAGGCGTTCAACGCCATGAACATGCGGGACATTCGTCGAGACAAGCGCAGGACGGTCAAAATGTGGCAGGAGACGGGAAGGATCAAGGCCATTCTGGCGACGGTAAGGTGCTTGTCCTTGCTCATGCTTTTTGTGCTGACCGCGCGTGTCCAGGTGAAGAGCTTGGTTTGGTACAGCGACTCGAGACCAAAAATCACACGGGCCGCATTCCAGACCTGCGAGGATCTCATTATTTAAAGATCATTTGACACGAGAGGATGCCCTGCGCAATGCGGGTCTGAGTTTGGTGAGTCATATTTATCGTCTTGATCCGCCGTTGCTCAGGCCTGAAGCAGGAAAGTATTACGTCTGTCGTCCTTACTGGAGGCAGCACAAGATTCATGATCTATGCAGCATCAGTTAGAGCTGCTGCCAGAGAGTGCGTGGATCATCTTATCGGGTATCTCCAACCGTTCTGACGCTCTTTCCAGACAGCAGATCGCACTCATGTCGACGCCGACCATTGGAAGAACAGCGAGCTGTCTACGCTGCCGCCAACTTTCTCGTACAAAGACTTTCTGTTCTCGCTGTGCCACAACCTATCAAGTTCGTGCAGGCCCTGACACTCGAGGATACACCCTTCGCCGCGCATTGAAGGAGGGCAAGGCTGGGACGCAGAGCAGGTCATTGTTGGATCACGCGCTCGAGATCCAGGACGAGGCGCCCTTCCCGCTGCCCGTCCTATCGCACCTCCTCGACGCCACCGCGGCCTTCGCGCACTTTAGCACCTTCCTCGAGCGCGGAACCATGGTGGCCCCGATCTACGACGTTACACTGGAGATGCGTTGTCTAAAGCGCGGGTACGACGCGTTATACTTACTCGAGCGTGCCAACGATGCGGATCTCCTCGAGGGATTTTGGATTGAACGGGTTTCAAATCCTTGAGCCAGGCCAAGAGTCAAGCTCCGAATTCGTCAAGTTGTTCATGACGCGCGATTTGGTCCGTCACCCTGGCCCAGGGGATGCCGCCGTTTGACTAGAGGTGTCTATGCACCCCCGGGATTCGACTATATGGAGACTGGGACGCGCTGACGATGTGACGGTGAAGCTGACGATGACGGCGTAGTGAAGCAACTCGACAATCACAGTCCCCCACACAGCGCGCCATTTAGCCGTCGTCCGTCCAGCCTATTGGGCGTGCACATTTCCTACCACCTTCCCGTACGAGGACGCATACCGGAAGTCGTCGTCGGCGTCGCGCACTTCAACCACTTCCTCGAACGACAC